>VYXC01004302.1:0-13832 GCA_013397175.1 Platysteira castanea | reverse complement strand
TTTTTACAACAACAGTTGCAGCAACTATTAGTTAACAGGCATAAGGGGTAATATAACATTCAGGTAACAAATTATAAAGTACAATAAAGTACAAAATAAATGGACAATTGCTGAATCGGATTCTTATTCATAACAGTCAGGGTGGATAAGCTTCACCTTGCTCGAATGCAGAGGAGGGCTGGAAGAACAGAACACTTACAGGAGGTCAGAAGAGTCAGGAACAGCGTGTTTCATTTGGTAAAACAGGCTGCTATGGGAGAAGCTCCAGAGAGGTAAAATGTCTCCATGAGCTGTTGGGATACAGCTCCTGAAGCAGCTGTGGCACGAACACAGTGAGAACACGCCAGGAGAGGTTCCCTGCCTGCTGGTGGAAGATGCAGAGAGAAAAGAGGAGGTTTGAGGTCTGAGCTTCTTCTTTCTCACCTGCAATGACAAGGACTGCCCTTGCTAGCCAGGAGGTCCCTGACATTCCTGTGCTCCCAGGCAGGGCTCTTTCCTATGAGTTTTTCCCAGTACTCTGAACAGCTTTCTCATTCGTGATGCTCCCGAGAATCCCTCCAGGCTCCCGGCAGAGTCAGAACATCTGCGTGGGAAACTGAAGTGATGATTGCAGCATACATAAGAAAATCTCAAGTCTAATGTAGCCAGAACAGGTGAGAAAACCAGGAAAAACAGGTCAGGAGAGGAGTTAGCCCGGTGTGAGAACACAAGCTGTCTGTCCAGGCTCACGGTGATCTGCCTGCTATCCTGTGCTATCCACTTTTACTGCTCCCTGTTAGCATTTCCTGCCACTTGCTTCCTACTTTACACCAACACAGGACAATCCCCTCTGTATTTTGCTGTCTAAAGCTGCCTAAAGCGGTAAGCTGGCAATCGGAACCCAGCGTGCTGATAACATTTGCGCAGTGCATGTTTTCCCCTCCTGTCTGTTGCTCCTGTATTAGAGTCATTTTAACTCGAATAAGCTCTTTTGTTTGGCTTTCTATTTGCCTCATTTTCAGGCCTTTTGTGAAACTGGAACAAGTGCTTCCTGATGAACTGACTATGGATTTGAGGAGCTCGCTGGGAAGGCTATTTACCGGGCGGGTCTGAACTGGGCTTAAATCTAAAGGAACTGCTAATGCCTGGTCTGGCACAGGGCTATCACACGTGCCACAGCTTTGATTATTGCTTCCTGCCATGCCGGGAGGTCAATGTGAGATGAAAGAAGATTGGGAAACAGATTTGAGCAATCAAGGTGATACATCCCTGGATGGGGCTGGAAGGGAGAGTGCAGAAGGCTTTGGTGAGCCTGCAGGTTTTCCTTCTCAGCGCTGGGCCAGCAGCACACATGCTGTAATTACGTGTAGATGCTGGTGTCCTGGGGAGAAAGCTGTTTAAGGGAAATTCTTGCAAAGTTTTTCCCCCTGCTGGGATGATTACATTAACAGGTGCCAGGCACGGGGGAGCCTGGTGGGCCCTGAGGAAGGAAGAGGCAGGAGCTGAGATGTAGAGACTCGGTGAGCGACTTGTTGCCTATTAAAAAATGCAACCCAAGAACTGCATCATGCCTTGGACACAGGTCTGTCTGTCTGTCAGCCTCAACTCTTTAACATGATGCCCTGCAGTCCTTTTGGTGTACCTGCTCCCCTGTGTGTTGGGAGCTCTGCTAAATCCCAGTTGCCATTGTTCTGTTCTCTGTTTGCAGCTCCCAGCTTTTGTAATCCAAGTTCTTTTCATGCACAGCACAGGAGAGAGGCTGGTGGGCAGGACTGGGATTGGGGTCTTAGCTTCAAAGGGGCTGGAGACAGGCACTGAGGGCAGCAAGGGGCACCTTTACTTCCATGCTTTGTTCTCATGCCAGGCCAGTTGTTCCAGCTGGAGACAATTCTGTGTCTGCAGAGTGGCTTGCACACTCCCCTGGACCCACCCTTGCCATACCTCCTAAAAACCACCATAGCCTGTATTTTTCAGAGCAGGAACCAGGCACAGGCAGTGAAAGTGGTCCAAAGGCAGTGATTATAAGCATAAAAAGTACTCTGGAGTTTTTAGCAGTTGATGCCTGAATCATTAGATGAATCCAGTCCTTGTGTGACAGGAGCATCCTTCCCCCACTCCATCAGAGGTGTCTTAGCCCAGCCACAGGTATGTGCCCAGTGGCTTCTGTGACACCTACTCCTGCCCCTGACCTTCCCCTTGCCCCAGTTCTCCCTGGAGCAGGTCTGGATGGGGAGCACAGCTCTGCTCCTGACCAAATCCTCTTTCAGATGCTCATATAGAGTGCCAGGCTTTCTCTCTCTGCCTGTGTGGAGCTACCAGAGCAGGAAGCCCTCCTCCCTCTCCTGTGGGATCTCCGTGTTGGCAGACGGGTGGTGAAACTCTGAGTGTCAGTATTTGTCCCCTCCAGAAAAGGTCAATGGCCTGCACTCGAGGGCCGTGGCACCACGACCTTTTCAAAGCTCGGACAGATGGCAGTGGCTCTGCAGAGAGAGGCCAGGGCAGGAGGGCAGCTGGCAGCCTTTCCAGGAGTCTGTTAGTGTGGCGGGACGTACACGGCTCCCAGGCACAGACGTGTTTATGGACAGCTCCTCAGCTGCTCGGAGCTGGTTCACAGCCAGGGACTTCAGTGCTTGAAGCAGTGCTCAGTCCTCGATGCTTCTCTGACTCTGCTGAACGTGAGTCAGCAGCGCCCCGCCAGCCCAAAGGGCCACCCCTGTCCGGGGGAGCCTCAGGCCCAGCGTCACCAGCGGGTCAAAGGAGGGGATTGTCCCACTCTGCTCGGGGCTGGGGCAGCCTAACCTCAAGTGCTGGGCCAGTTTTGGGCACCACAATATAAAAAAAGATCTAAAGCTGTGAGAGAGTGTCCAAAGAAGGGACACAGGGATGGGGAAGGGTCTGGAAGGGCCATAAGAGGACTGGCTGAGGGCACTGGTATTGTGCAGCCTGGAGAAGAGAAAACTGGGGTGTTGGAGTGGGGATGGTGGAGATGCCAGGGATTGAACCCGGGACCTCACACAACTGGGGGGAGACATGGGGGGCTGCAGCTCCTCCCGAGGGGCAGCTCCGGGCTCTGCTCGGGGACAGGGACAGGAGCCAGGGAATGGCTGGAGCTGGGCCAGGGCAGGCTCAGGCTGAGAGCAGGGAAAGGTTCTTCCCCCAGAGGGTGCTGGGCACTGCCCAGGCTCCCCAGGGAATGGGCACGGCCCCGAGGCTGCCAGAGCTCCAGGGGCATTTGGGCAGCGCTGCCAGGGATGCCCAGGGTGGGGCTGTTGGGGGGTCTGGGCATGGCCAAGGGTGGCACTGGATGATCCTGGTGGGTCCCTTCCAGCTCAGGATATCCTATGATTCTGTGCCTCCTGCACACTCTGTGGGACCACTTAGCTCATTTTGTACTCGCACTCCAAAGGTCTGACCGTCCTCTCGCTGGTGCTTGAGAGTCCCACCCCTACGCAGAAGATGTAAGAGATGGAATCTCTTACTAATCTTAAATGGATCTCTCCATCCGATCCATTTCTGACCTCTCCATCTGAGCCATCCAGTCTTGTTGTCCATCCTGACCTGGACCCAAGGCTGTAGAGCAGAGGGGACAGGTTTGCTGCCTGCTAAGAGCCCCGCATGAGACTGCTGCTGGGAAGCACAAAAAGAGGTCAGAACTGAACTTGCGGGTGATGCACAGTGCTGCTCCTCTCAAAAAGGTGCTCTGCTAAGATACTGGTTTCATATGAAGGCAAAATCGAAATTATATTTGCTTTTCGGAGCCCATCTACATCTCACTCCATGTCAGGATAAGAATTCTCTTCCCCCTGTATCAGTATTCAAAAACAGGCTGCGGGTGTATGGCTCAGAAAAAAACTCAAATTATCTAGCCCAGGGTCCTAGCAGCTGTATTTTCCATGTGATTTTTGGATGTCTTGGTTTCAGGGTGAGACATGAAGGTCTTTTCTCTCTGAGGGAACCCAGTGGAATGCTGGTCTCCACCCCATAGATTTAGAGATGCTCAGATGCAGAACAGAATTGGGACCCAGATCCAGAGCTATTCCAGAGGCAAGGACAATAGACAAAGCAGATCCCCTGCTCTCTAGAGAAGCCACTTGGGTAAAATTACCTTCCTGGCCAAATGAGATGAAGCATGGAGCAGGTTTAATTTGTGTGTTACATTCTTGTTAATAACAATATCTAATTAAAGCATCTGGTGACAACTTAATGGGCAGAAAAGAAAAAAAATCAAGGAGGCTTTATTGAATTTTTCTTTCAACTCCAGCTCTCCAGGTCTGAATGAATCCATCATTGGAGACAGAGCCTTGTTTGTCTGATTCTCTCTTCAGTGCAGCCGTGTAAGTTGTAGCTTTATTGTCTAGAAACTTTCCTTAAATTAAACTCGTCTTTCTTATGAAGATGATTGCTTGAAGGGGAGATTAACCTTTACGATGTGATGATGGAAGTTGTTGTTCATTTCAAGAGCCCCTGAAGATTGCTGGGAGCTGGAAGTGATGGAAACTGGACTGGGATTTGGCACCACAGATGAGAGGCGGGAATGAAGTTCGTCTTTTATGGGGCTCCTCACACTGATTTCATTGCAGGATTATTATTTAGGTATTATAAACAAACCAAATTATATATATATATATTTAGAAGAGCAGAAGTCTTATTTGTATGTGTGTGCAGCATCTCAGGCAGTAAGATCCTTATCCCTGTCTGGGAACTTTATGTGGTCCTAAATAAGAGCAGGGTGATTTATCAATAGCAGAGTGGTGAGTTTAGTTTGTTACATGCCAAGCATTCCCTCTCCTTCTGCTGCTGGCTTGTGGAAGAGACAACCGCCTTGTCCACAGCCTCCCGCCGATAAAAAGCCCTTGGGATTATTCTTCCTATTATCTTTTCACAAAGAGGACACGAAGGCTGTGCCTATCAATATGACAAGCCCTGGCCCCTCAGGCTGTGTCACCTCTACAGCCCAAAAGCATAACCTGGACCGTGCAGGTGGAGCTGCGCCCTCGGCGGGGGAAGCAGAGCTCCCAGGACAGTTCAACCACAGCAAACCCGAACCCTCACAAGGGTTATACAAGCCCAGCAAGGACACGAGTGTAGCCCTGACTAAACTGTTCTGTGTGAAATGACATGAAGTTGTTTTCAAGCTCTTCTGTGAGTGATTGATCTCCTGTAACAGGACATGTGCAATTAGCCAGCAGCTCTGCTATTAATAACTATCCCCGAGCATGTGGATGAAATGAATTGGTGTCTCTGTGGATTATTGCCTTTCTCCGTCTGACACGTCTCTAAATGAGTGATACAGAACAAAAAGGGAATTTTAAGAGTATATAATTGAGTGTGTATTAGGGTTTATGAAGAGATTCCTACAATAACTGTCATGTTCCACCTGATGGAGTAGCTGTTATGTGAACATGCCAAAGAACCACTTTCCTTGCTGTGATCTTTGTTCTCACTTGCTTTGCCTGCATTATCTGAAAATCTCCTTTAGCTGATGTCACTGAATGCAGCCTGAGTAATGACTTGAGTGCAAAATAAGGACAGGAATAAAGAATGAGGTGAACACTTACTGTCAGAGGCCTCAAATTGGGCACCAAAGTGAAAGGAGGCCCACTGTTTCAGAGGCAGATATCTTGTGCTGCTCCACCAGTGACAGATCCTCTGGGAACCGGGACACCTTGATTTATATCCTGGTGGAAGCTGAAGACCCAGGCACCACTGCACTGTCAAAGCTCTGCTCCAAAGGGGACAGCTACACCAGCAGAGGAAGCCCTGGGAGCAGAACGAAGGCAGGGAGGGATGAAGTGACGTGTTCTGTGTGTCACAGCAGGCAGGTGGCACAACCAGGACAGGAGCTCTGGGTGCTGGGTGTCCCAGATCCTCAGCTGGAGAATCCTGGTGGGGCTGTCCTCTTGCCAATATGAGGAAAAGTGATTCCTCAGAAATGAAAACTTACCTATGGTCTTAAACACGGTTTTGTGGAGGATCCAGCAAGGTGGAAACTGAACTTTTATGTGCCAGTTAGTGGCCTTTGCTGAGGGTGTTTTGGAGCCCTGTGACCCCAGGACAGCACTGCCATCCTGCCGTGATACCCCAGGGCAGCAAAAGCTCTGGGGTCTCTGGGACCACCCCATGCCAGGGAGAGAAGGGGGAGATTTGCTTTCCCACTCTTCAAGGCCTTGCTGTGTGTCACTGAGCTTCTCAACAGAGACATATGCTGCTCTCACCTACATGCCAACAAAATATCTCAGCTGAGGAGTGGGAATTCATTTGGGATTTGGTGGTGTTGGGGTGCTGTCATTACATTTACATCCAACAACAGAGAGAGAGCTCCCTTTGCATCCCAGCTTTCCCATCACCAGCCCAGACCTTTTTCCACTGTTGCCCTCAATTTTTCCATCCTATTTTCTTTCTCTGGCCTTACTTCTTTTTCCCCCCTCCATTTTTCAGTTTGGCTTGTCACACACACATGGAATCACACATTCAATCCTCCCAGAGCCTCGGGCCTGCCAGCAGATCTCAGATGCAGTGGGGCTGAGGGATGCCCTGTCACCTCCTGCCCCTCCACGTCCCCCCTGCCCCATTCCCCACTGATCTATTGCAGAGGACAGGTAACCTCAGCCAGAAAGATGGATGCCACAATTACATTCCCCTTTTCAGCAGCTCTTTCCCCTTGTCTCTTCCTGATGGAAATCGTGGGCAAGAAAAATCTATTATTACTCTCCAAATCATATCAAATATTTATCAGGGTAATTCTCTAGTTATCACCACCACTTGCAAGCCTCAGTCACGTACTAAATCTTGTTAGTGTCATCCTCGGGAACGTGGCTCGTCTGTCTCCTCAGCCGAGTGCTGCACAAGCCAGGCTGCCCCAGGGGAACCTGGCTCATGGAAACGCTGTGGGGAAGGAGGCGGAGGAGGCGATCAAAGATGGGCATGAGCTTCCCAAATCCCCAAATTCTCCCAGGGCAGGAGGCGAGCTCCGCTCAGGACGGGGCCAGGGGCGGGGCAGGCAGGTGGGGTGTGGGAAGAGGAGGTCAGCTGGGCCACACTGAGTGATCTGACAGTGCTGTCAGATAAGCTCTTTCCTAATCAGAAACTGTCTGAAACAGGCCCAAAAAGCGAGGTGTATTCTTGCCCAGGCGTTACCCAGGGCTGTGTGGGAAGTCAGTGGCAGAGACCAGGACACAGCTCAGGGTCTCTGGCGCTAATGACATGACTGCTCCTTTTGGAGCTCTGTGGCTGGCTGCAAGCAGCACTGTCCTGGGGGTCCTGTAAGTCAGGGCAACCTTGACATCCCTGCAAGCCGTGCCAGGGAGCCTCCCCTTCCACCCACCGTCTGCAGGACTAGCAAATGCAGCCGCTCGAGCTGGGCTTTTGTTGTCGTGGTTCTTGGCACCGATACGTTTCCAGATTGTACCTATTTTTAAACTCTTTATTGGGTCAGGTCTGGACAGCTTGGAGACTTCAGCTTTTCCCTCTCTCTACCCCTGTGCACACAACTTCTTGCTGCAAAGGGAAGAAATGAGCAGCAAATTTCCTTTGCCAGAACCAATCAATCTGGCACCTGTCATCAGCATCACAGCAGCTATAAAATATTTAATTTCTTAATGATGAATTGGCAGATTGTTTAAAAAAGACAACAAGGAAACAAAGAAAAGGAAACAGACACTCACAATCTGCAGTCACACTCTTTGCCAGGCTGAGCCTTTGGAGCTGATAGCAGGAATGTGTTTTTCCACCCCAGCTACCTGACAGTGCTGCCTATTCATAAACCCCTGCTGGTGGTTTTGGGGATTTTCATGCTCAGTCCCTGGACCCTTGATTTACCATCCTGGTGCCCCAGCACTGATTCCTGATCAAACTCAGCCTTCAGAGGGGGATTGTTTTTCAGAAAACAGGCAAACAGCTTCTCAGTGGAACAGATTTTACTTCCTGCAGTGCTGTACACTGGAATGAGTAAGGAAAAAGAATGATCAGGCTAGGTCAGAGCACACGTACATCCAGCCAGGTATTCCAGTTCCAGCAGTGACCCACAGTTCATATTCCGGGAAATGTCTAGGACTAGTTCAGTCATAAAATGCCATTTCTCTTACAGCCTCCAGCAATCTGCAGCTCAGGGAGATCTTTGTGGTTTGTAGCTCCAACTGGAATTTTCTTCCATGAGCTTGCCTAGTCATTTCTTAAAGTTATGCAAACTTTGGGCATCCACAAAAATCTTCACTCAAATAGTCCCATAGTTCTCCTGTGTGAAGCTGAATATCTTATTTTGTTTTCAGCATATCTCCTCCTAATTTAACTCGATGTTCCCAGTTCCTGCATTAAAGAGACAGTGAAAAATCATTCTCTCTTCACCTCCCATCCCTTGAACATGTTTGGCTCACAAAACAGGGAGAGGCAGAGAGAAGCCTGGGTTAATGGAGACCAGGATTGGGAATTTGCAATGGACAGTCTGATTCCAGAGGATGTCAGCCTTTGTGTGCCTGTGGATTCCTTCTGCCTCCGGTTCCTACAGCTGTGAGCTTGGAGGGGAGCCAGAGTCCTCACCTGTATCACGGTGGTTTTGGAAATGCATAAGGTAATTCTGATGGGAGTCACCTCAAGGAATCTTGTAAATGCAAGCAAGAAAACTGCCTGACCAAACTGAATCCTGTATTGCAAATATTGTGATATTTGGTGGGTTTTATTTTGTTTTATTAACTTCTAAGTCCTGTTATTGGGACCTTTTAATTACAAGAGAGCCATAATGTCTCACTAAAGCAAACACAAACCTTCATCCATCACAGAAAAAAAACTGGAAACCAGCTTTAACAGCTTGTGAAAGCCTCCTGAACCCGGGGGAAATGAAGAGGAAGGGAACATTTTTCACTTACCACCATTTATTATTTTTAAGCCATCTCATGATGGGGAGCGGTGACGCTCCTCACCGGCGTGACCAAACCTACACTGCTGCTCTGGGCCGGGGAGCGTGGCAGGTGTGGGTGGCTGGCTGGCAGCTCTCAGGCACAGCCTTCCTGCTTCCTCTGCCTCTCCCGCAGCGTGCGGGCACCCAGGGCTCCAGCAGAGCTGCTGCCGGGGGGATGGCAGCACACACGGGATCCCAGGGTCGTGCAGCATCTCCGCTCAAGCTACCAGCAGAACCTGGCAGAGCCCTCAAGCTCTGTCTGCTCTGGTGATTTGGTTTAGCCCTCCTGTGCAAATACGCAAAACAAAAGCTCCCACTTGTACAGGAAGGGCTTGACCTGCTTTCCAGAGGGGTTAATGGAATTGGGAGCACTCCCCAGCTCAGGAGGCTGGTACTGGTGGCAAAGTGACCTGCTGGAGTTGGTCTGCTCCAGGGCAAAGCAGGTTTCCCCCAGCCCCTGTGCAAATTCTCAGCCACAGAAGGATGTTTCCATTGGCACAGGGATAAGATGAAATCAAAGGACAGCACTTCCGTGTCAGGCAGCTCTTTCTCCTGTTACCTCGGGGTCTCTGCCTTCTGCAGCTGGTGTTTGCTCCACTGATCCTGCCTAATGTCTCCTTGGAACTTCTGAATGGAAAACTTCTGGCTTATCTCTAATTAAAGCTGGGTTTTCTCCACCTCTGGGCCAAAACATTGCAGCAGGCTTGGCCCTAGTGGGAGTAGTGGATGCTGAGCAGTGAAGCTGCCTGCTGCCTTTCCAGGCATGGGCAGAACCTGAAAACCCACCTCATCCCACCTGTGCCACCAGCAGCAAGGTCTGGGGTACGAAGGGGAGATTAGACAGCAGCAACCCAGCAGCTCTGAGCTGCAGCACAGGGAGCTGGAGAGGCATCGCTTTCCCATCTATTAAAATAGATCCCACTGCCAGCAAAAAAACTGGGAAGCGTGACTCAAAGTGGGGGAAGGAAAAGGGATAGGGCTGATCAGCAGCTAGACACCCACATCAGGACAGCATCTCAGCAGAAGCAGTTGCATCCCACTGTTGTCAGCATGGCTGAACACGTGCTGGAGCAGAGAGGGGACTGAGGGAAGTGTTGCCTGTGGGAAGTTTTTGGCTCACAGTGAAGGCACATGGGGGGGTGTCTGTGGGATGGGCAGTGCCAGAGTCCTCTCCACCACAGGCCTTTTCCAGAAAGCTTTAACAAGGAGCATGAGCTTAGAGATCCTCTCTTGCTACCCAAACTCAGCCCTGGACACTGCTCTGAGGGCGTCCCTCTGCCCTTGACTCCTTGCCAGCCATGCCTGGCTGGAAGCCTTCATCCAGATGGAGCAGGCTGGGAAAGGTGTGGAAGTGCAAAGAGGAAGGAAATGTGAATGTATGAGCACCCCTAACTGTATGGTTTTGCTGTCATTTAGACTGCTACAAAATGAATAAAATATTGAGTAAAAAATGAGTAAAATATTGTGATTCCTCTCTAATAACTTTTCATCCACTTATGCTGGAATACATTTACTCTGAGTTGAAATTTGTGTCAGAAGCTGGTTGGAGCAGACCCTTTAGTTTATTATTTGATTGCAAAGAACCTACCTTCTCCTAAATATCTTATTTTTTTTTCATTAAAAAGTGATAATAGGAGGTGGTGAGCCATAGCCACATCTTGCAGTGAAGGCAGAGCTGTGGTATGAGAGGGAAACAGGAATATTTTGGGTGCTGAGGTGGGGGCATCACCAAAGCTAATTATAACACTTTCAGCCTAAATAGTTTGGTGTCTTGTTAGTTTGATTAAAAAGGTCAAATTTTCTCTGGAAGACTTTGACAGAGGAAGGGTTTCAGCTGAGTTTCTTCAGGGGAACATTGTCCCTGCCAGCCCACCTCACCCTGAGTGTGTGATGTCCAGCCACTTGCCCCTCTGCCTGCTCCTTCCCAGAAAACCTGGCTGGGGATGGAGCAGTAGAGCCTGGAAAAGCAGCTTCTCATTAAAACAACCCCCTCAGCCACTTGCTTTGGTGGGCCAGTGTCATCAGCTCCTGGGATTTCATCCCCAGCCCAGGCAGTGTGCCCTGAATGCTTGGGGTTTTCTTGCATCAGCTCGTTTTTCCCCTGCAATGGCTCATTTTTTCCTTTCAGAATTTTCTAGGGCTTGGTTAGGCTGCAGGGCTTGCTTGCATCCTGCTGCCTCTCTGAGGTGCAGGGGGAAGGCAGGCTGGAGCTGCAGGAGGGCAGGAGGGATTGACAAAGCTCTGGGCTGGAAAGCTGGCGTCAGAGCAGTTGGAGAAACCAGGAGGATGGAATGAGGTTTTCACCTGGAATCGTGCCTTGGAGGAGACTTGGGGAATGGGAAAAGGCAACAGGCCAAGTCATGGGACCCCAGTATAAAAAAGACATGAAGCCATTGGAGAGTGTCCAAAAGAGCGACACGAGGATGAGGAAGGGTCTGGAGGGGAAGCCATATGAGGAGTGACTGATTTGACTTGGTTTGTTCAGCCTGGAGAAGTGGAGGTCGAGGGGAGAACTCATTGTGGTCTTCAGCATCCTCAGGAGCGGCAGTGGAGGGGCAGGCACTGATCTCCTGCCTCCTGTAATCAGTGACAGGACTCAAGGGAACAGCTGGAACTGTGTCAGGGTTGTTTAGGTTGGAAGTCAGGAAGAAGTTTTTCCCCCCGAGGGTGCTGGGCACTGCCCAGGCTCCCCAGGGAATGGGCACGGCCCCGAGGCTGCCAGAGTTCCAGGAGCGTTTGGACAGCGCTGCCAGGGATGCCCAGGGTGGGATTGTTGGGGTGTCTGGGCAGGGCCAGGAGCTGGACTGGATGATCCTGGTGGGTCCCTTCCAACTGAGGATATTCTGCGATTTTCTGTTTCTGTGATCCTATGATGGTTCTGTGATTCTGTGTCAGGAGTGGGGACCCGCCATGGCTGGAGCAGCTTTTAGTAAGCAGCAAGAAGGCCCTGCTAGGAAATCGCAGGATAAGGAATATTCCAGGTGAAATAGAGGAAGTAATCCCCATTTTCCACTCCATGGCTCTTTTGCTGAGGGATCCTTATCGATTCCTCTGCGAGATCTCCACAGCCTTCAGCAGCCGTGTCGGGTATGGGGCCGACTCAGCCCTGTGCTGACGGGCACTGCCGGACACTGGAGGGGAAGCCACATGTCCGGTGACGGGCACTGCCGGTCACTCGGTCCCCCAGAGCTGCTCTGCCACCTGCACACGCGGCAGCGGCGGCCGCAGCGTCCCCACTGCTGGGCGCTCGGTGCCGGAGCAGGGACACGCAGGGACGGGGAGGTTCCGCTGTCCGCGGCTGGCCGAGCGTGTGTGCAATGTGCAGCTGCAGCACACGATGGCACTGCAGGAGCGCGCAACGCTCCGGCCCCGCTCCTCCCGGCCCGGCTCTGCTCCTCCCGGCCCGGCTCCNGTTCCTCCCGGTCCCGCTCCTGCCGGCCCGGCTCGGTTCGCCCTTTAGCCCCCCGTGTCGCCCAAGCTGCTGCAGGTGCCACTTTCCAGGGTCAAGGCATGGAGGGAGTTTGGGGGATGCCGCACACAGAGTTCTGCCGTTCCCCAGCAGGGCAAAGCTTTCTAGAGCTGGGACCCCCCCTCTCCTTGGGACCAGCGGAGACACAGGGCTGCAGGGTGGCCCGAGCGTGTCACAGGGCTGGCATCTTCCCCAGGGCACAGCGGTGCCTCCCCGCAGCGCGACACACCCGAGACCCTTCCCTGCTTCCGCAGGGGGACCGGCTGCTCCCGGCCCGGCAGCAGCACGGGGCAGCCCAGGGCTAATTTGGACAGCAGCCCCTGGAAGGCAGCGTGTCCCAAATTCCTCCAGCACGGAGGAGAGCTGCCCTGGGCTGGCTCAGCCCCCGTGGCTGCCAAATCTCTGCTTTCACCTCCTGAGCTCCCCAGGCACAGAGATGGGCTCCAAACGCGCGCTGGTCGCAGTGGAGCCCCGGTGCAGGTCTTGCATGATAATATGATAATAATGCTCGGCCGCCAGCTTTGGAAAAGAGACAGAGAGGAACTCGTTACTTTACTTGTTCCTGAAGGTGCAGATCCTCCAGCCAAAAACCAGGGAGCACCGTAGGGGTGAAAAGAAAAGCTGCACGTCCATTTCCATATAGAACAGGCTTTTTCCTGAAATAATCCCTGCAGGAGAGAAGCTCTGTTAAAATATCTGGAAGTGCCAATCCTGGTGTTTATCTGTTCTTATCTACAAAGATTTTGAGATGTATAAACGCAGCAAGTTCTGCCCAAATTATTGTCAGATCGAAAACAGTGTGATCCCCTTCACAGAGATAATCTGGAATTATCTGGTGGGCACAAGGTGGATGGCTCTGCTTTTTGTCCTTCTTGTCCTCACTGGAAGAAGTTCCCACTAGGACTTTTCCATAAGCAAGAAGAAATACATCCAGGAAAAAATACACTAAGAAGCAGGAGGGGAGGGGGAAAAACCCTATTTCAAGAGAAGGACAGAGGGGGTTTGATTCCTGCAGCTCTTGTCCCTCTCTCTGGATGGAGCTCTCTTTACTTGATAATCTCCCTGTTGTAAATGCAGCTGATTGATTTTCTTTCTGTTTCTTCTTTTGCACTTGTTTATTTTAATAAAGATAGATTTATTTTATTTGGAAGCCTGAAGCAAAATGGTCCCGTGTCTCCACCCACCCTTCTGGCACTGAGTGCTGATGGTTATTTCAGTGGTTATAATTTGATTTCTGCCTCTCCTGCTGGGCTGATGTGAGAGAAACAATATTTAGGGAAGCTGATTTTTAATTTTTTTTTTTTTCTGGGGTAAGAATGACAGAGGCTGGGAGTGGTATGGGAAAAAGGAAAGAGAATCAGCACTCTTTTTCTAGGCATTTTTATCTTCAAGTTTGCAGTCTCTGATGGACAAAAAGGACAGGGCAGCTCAACTCATCCACTCTGAAGGAAGCTTTTCCTTCCTTTTAACGATGGGTCTGTAGTGGGCCAA
>VYXC01004301.1:0-77716 GCA_013397175.1 Platysteira castanea | reverse complement strand
AAATAAACACGATGCAACAAGAAAGCAGTTCAGCACAGGAGAGAAAGGGTGAGTGCTGGTATATGTCCTCCTCCACAAGTTACCTATGACATGAACAGATTAGGATTTATTGTACACTGGGAAACCTTGTTGGACGCAGCGTGTAATTGCTCTGCGTTTGTTTTCCTAGACTTCTGCTGCTTGCTGTTGGTGTTGAGAGGTGATGATCTCAATGGACCCTTAGTCTGATCCAGGACACCTGTCACCTTCTTTATCCTTACATTATGGGACAGCAGGTTGGGATACTGGGGCTTTACACTTTGTAGTGCAGACAACTGAAGTTGTGCTTTTTCTCAGGGAAAGTTGCCTCAAGCTTTTATTGCATTTCTCTAAGGCAGCCATTTGACCACCAGAATCTGGGGCTTGTCATGCAACGTCAGCCTCATAGGCATCCAGACTAAATGGCAGCACGACCAAAGTTCAAATCTCAGCATCTTCAGTGGTGGTATGCAGCAAGGACAGGGACATGGGACAGCAACAAAGACTTCTCCCTGTGTGTGTATAGCATGTCCTATTTTAAAAATTCTTCTTGGTGTAACAAATGAAATGTTTGGTTTGAAGGAAAACAGAAAGCATAGACTGTAATGCAAGCGTTGTGGAATGAATTTATGAGAAGTTAGTCAGCTTTTCCAGGCAGTGGTAAAGAAAGAAGAACAACTTCAGCCCAGTTAAAGGCTGGAAGGGTCTCCAGATGGGTGTACACAAAAGCCATTCTCCAAGGCTGGTACCTGTGTGTGACTTCTGGAGGAATCATTGCCAGTGCCCTCCCAGCATGTCAAGTATCCCACCTCCTGAATCCCTCATGATTTTCTTGTTTTATTTCAGATACGTGGTGGGTCACCTTAAATTTACTGTGCTGTTTTTTCTGTACTTATTTTATCTTAATAGACCTTTAAGCTTTAAGGCCTTTTTTAGTCTGCTAAGAATTTCTTGGGAAATTCTAACCAGTATGGTTTGCGCCTTCTTTCTGTCATAGGATCCAGTGCTTATAACACAAGGAGTGGGAATAGAGGAGCAGAGACTGTGGCTCTAGATTAATTAGTAGAATTAATTCATTAATATAGTTAAAACCCTAGTGGGTTTTTTTTTCTGTGAGTTCTTCTGTTCCGGTTGAATTGATCTTTGAACTGGTAGTGTTCTGTTCTCTGCCTTTCCTCCTGTCAGCATGGAGGGTCACATCTCCAGAAGCTCAAACAGGGCATAACACCCACATAACACCCACATTCGGAAGACAGCAAAATGTTACTCATGTTAATGGGGAAATGACAAGCTGGGAGATGATGAAAACCACAGCGAAAACATTGAACACTGCTTCACAGACCTACTTCCATTTCAGGTAATGCAGTATCTTGGCAAGCTCCAAGAGAAACAAATCTCCCCGTGTCCCTTGTGCCTGTGTTCTCCTTCTAGAGGCTGAGGGGTTTCCCACATCCTGCAAAGATGACCAGGCTTGTAGGGATGTGTTCCAGTCCCTTTGCACCCAGTTACTCTCCCACAAGAGCAGTAGAACTAGTACTTCCTAAGTGCACTGTCACTAACGTACGTGTGTCCCACTCATGGGCACAGCATTGGCATGTGTCGTGTAGCAACGTGCCCCGGTGCCAGTGCTGCCCACAGGCATGAGCACAGGCCTGCAACTGGGAGAGCGACTTTTTGCACAGGCGACAGTTTTAAACTAGAAGAGATTTAGATTAGATGTTAGGAAGAAATTATTTACTCAAAGGGTGGTGAGGCCCTGGCACAGGTTGGCCAGAGTAGCTATGGTTGCCCCATCCTTGGGGTAGGTTGAATGGGTCTTGGAGAAATCTGATCTAGTCGAAAGTGTCCCTGCCCATGGCAGGGGGTTGGAATGAGATGGGCTTTAATGTCCTTTCCTACCCAAACCATTCTGTGATTCCATGATTTCCAGGTAAGGGTAACACACCTCTAAAATATAATCACAGGCATCATGGACCAGCATGACTGTCATCCCAAACCGTATCTTATTGGCACAGTAGGAGACAAAGGTCAGAGTGATGGTGGTGATGTTGTGGATAATATGTTCCTTAAAGTCCTGGCATGAGAAGAGAAATTGTCAGTCTTACCTTGCCCTGGTAGCATCTGTTCTTGCATGTTCCTGCCTGACTAGGACATGTCAAACATCTCCACAAAGCATCAGTGCTCTGCACCACACTACAGCTCTCTGAGGTCCTGCACAATCTCAAGATGAGAATCTCATCCTTTTTGCCCAGTTTATGGAAACCCAGCCAAATACCCGTGAGATATACATAGGTGCAAACATGCCGGAAGACGGATTTTTATAAGTTTCCATTAATCTGCTCTTCCAAAATTGCTCTCTTAATACCCCATATTTACTTCCAGATCCCTCCTCTGCATATTGAAGAGCCTTTTGTAATGACAGTAGATTGCCCTTGGCCTGGGGTGGGTCCTTTCCATGGGCTCTGATGGAGAGCTCCTCAATTGCCTGTGCCTCTTCAATTGCCCGTGCTGCAAAAGACACACATGCATTGACAGGACCCTCATCAGGGCAGGCCAGGACCCTCCCACCAGGAGGACACAGGGGAAGGCAGGCAGCACCTGAGAGCTGGGAAAGGCTGTGATGCCATGTTTCCCCAGTGCCTGTCCCTTGACCAGCCATGGGGACCCCTGCGTCAGCCCGCAGCACTTCCCCAGCCTAGCAGGCAGGAAGGCCATGGCACGCAGGAGCAGGGCCCAGTGCAGGGTGCAGTGGTGGGATATGAGAGCTGAAGGGGCCCACGTGCACAAGGGTCTTCACAGCAGCCCTTGAGCCTCCTCCTTTGCACCCCTGGGGAGCTGACAGCGGGACGGGGAGCACAGCCTCATGGTGGGGGCTGACTGAGCCATCTGATGGTGGTTGTGCTGCTGACACTCACCTTCCTCTTCACATCAAAGGGCCGGGTGGACACCAGTGAGCAGTAGAAGGAGAGCTCCAGGAGGTAGAATCAGCTCAATATGGGTGGTAGAGACTGTAAGACAAGTGACAGGCAGTGTGACAGCCCTGCCTAGTCCTGGGATCAGGAGAGGGGAAGAGTCTTCCTGGGCAAAGCCCCTTCATTCAACCCACGTTTGGGACAGCAGGTGTTGGTCATGCCTAAATTTTCCTGTTCCCACTGACTTAACTGCTGGCTGATGCACTGACAAGGTCAGTCCAAAGCCAGGACTAGCCCTGGCCTGTCTGCAAAGGGACTGGGAGCAGCTGGGGTCTCCCTTCTTCAGGGGTTCAGACACCTCATCTCTATCCCTTCTTTGAGATGTCAGATGTCCTGACCACCTTTTGTGGCCACAGAGAGCCACTTCCAAACAGATGTGGGTGACAGAGAAAATCAGAAGAGGTGCCTGCTCTGAGCAGAGCTTTCCATGGGCTGTCATTGCTGTAAGGCAGCAGGGCACCCACTGCCCAGCCAGGCTCTGCTGAGATCCACACTTTGCCCAAATTCCTTGGGCATTCCATCAGTGTTCAAGAGGATGCAGTAAGACTACCAAGATGCCTCTCCCTATCTCCTTTTGTTGTGTTGATGTTTGTAGATCACCTATCAAATGCTTATACACCCCAGACAGTGGAAGGCACCCAGTTTTTCTCAGTGACGGCACAGGAATACTGAGGGATTTATTACTTTTTTCAGAAATGCTGCAGTAGGAAGTACTGAACAAGCTTTCAGGTGGAGAACATTTTTTTAAACATAATAACATGATTCAAGCACTGAATAATTTTTTTTCAGAGGGCCCCAGTATCTCAACCTGCTGTCCCATAATGTAAGGATAAAGAAGGTGACAGGTGTCCTGGATCAGACTAAGGGTCCATTGAGATCATCACCTCTCAACACCAACAGCAATCTTAAAATTTTTTCAGATTTTTTAAGATTTCTTAACTGATGGGGGTCTTTATTTACATACAGCATTAAACTTCAAGGTGAGAACCAGAGATAACTTGATTCTCTTGATCAAGACACTTGGTGACTCCTCTCTCCACCATGACTCCATGTATTACTGAGATATGCAGGAAGATTTAATATAAGAGAGCAAACAACTTGGGGAAAAGGAAAGCTATGAAGATTTTGGTGCTTTTTTGTGTTTTTCAATTTTAACCTCCCTCCTGCATTGGCTTGCACTGCCTCCTAACTGCACTTCACGGATTCATTTTCTGCCCAACCATCCACGTGGACAATATCTTAAAATTTTAATTTTGTATCAAGATCATCTTTGAAAAGAAGTTTAGTGCATTTTACAAGCAGCTTTGGTGTTTGAAATCCCTCTGAGCTTTTGAGATTTAAACCTGTTCTCCATTAAGGCCAGTAGACTTTGTTGAGGCAGATTTAACTCTTCAAAGGTAAAAATGGGAAGGAAGGAGGGAGGGAGGGGGGGAGCTGGCAGTGCTGCAGGGGGCTGTGTTGTCAATGTGTGCAGCAATGGGACCCAGCCTCATGGCACAGAGGCAGCCACAGCAGCTCCCCTGGGAGTGTGTTTGGGGGAGGGACAGGGCAGAGGGTAGCGATGATGTGCAGACCTGCTGGAGGTCTCCATCAGCAGAAGCTGACCCAACTACCTGGCCTCACAAAACTTCTTCATCAGCCTGGGGTGGTCCTGGGCCCGCCAGTGCCTGAACCAGGTCTCCACCTTTCTGACCAGCAGGTCACTTTTCTTGGCCAGTGAAACCAGCTCCTCCTGGAAAACAGCAGGAAGGAAAGACTGAGCCATTTGGAGGCTGTCATTCCCTGTGAGGGAGGAAGAGCTCTGCTCCCAGGGGCTGCTTCTGCCTGTCCACCTTTCCCCAAAGAACACCTTTCTTCGGAAAAAAGTGGTATCAACTCTATTTGCATTTGTGAACTCCCAGACTGTTTTGGCCATTTAAAAACTCCAATTCAGACATATGTAAATACAGGTTCAGAAGTAAGCACGGCCTCTCCCTAAGTTTTACCAGCTGTACACAATGGGATGCAATATCTGGCTATAAAAGTCTAAATACATTTTTTTCTACCTCTGATACAATTTTGGCTTCTAATTATCAGCTACAGATGGAAAACCTGAAGATAAAAGAAGTTTCATCTTGTAAAGTTAAAGAAACAGACATGTGGTTCACTTCATAATGTCAGTAAACCATTCAGCTGTTGAAATGGCACAGTCACAGGCTCAAAGGCATCAATTCCATCATCCTCATTCTTTGCATGAATTCCAAATTACATGACAAGAGTTAAGGTTTATAAACTGTGATTAAAATTAATGTAAAGATGAGCTCATGAGCATTTTATAATTAATCTGACAAAGCTTCATACAGATTAAAGTAAATTATTTTTTAAAATCCACGCATCAGTGTGAGTCATGATCCAGGCCCAGAGATCATGATCTTGGTGGTGAATGGAGCTAAATCCAACTAGAGACTGGTGACCAATGGTTTTCCCCAGTTGCATTTAATATCTTCATTGATGATCTGGAAGAGGAGATCGAGGGAACCCTCAGTCATTTCACAGTTAACACCAAGCTGGGTGGGATGTTGATCTGCTGGAGGGCAGGAATGCTCTGCAGAGGCAATTTGACAGGCTGGATCAATGGGCCAAGACCAGTGGTGTGAGGTTCAACAAGGCAAAGTGCCGGGCCCTGCCCTTGGGTCACAAGAAGCCCATGGAACAGTCCAGGTNAGTGGCTGGAAAGCTGCCAGCAAAGAAAGGCCTGAGCGTGCTGGTCAGTAGTGGCTGAACATGAGCCCAGGAGTGTCGAGGTGGCCAAAAAGGCCAATGGCACCTGGCTTGTACCAGCAATAGTGTGGCCAGCAGGGCCAGGGCAGTGACCATCCCCCTGTGTTGGGCACTGCTGAGGCATTTCAAATCCTGGGTTCAATTTTAGGCCCCTCATGACAAGAAAGTCATTGAACGGCTGGGGCGTGTCCAGAGAAAGGAATGGAGCTGGGCAAGGGTTTGGAGCACACATCTGATGACAAGCAGCTGAGGGATCTGGGCGGGCTCAGCCTGCAGAAAAGGAGGCTCAGGCAAGACCTTTGTGCTCTCTACAACTCCCTGACAGAAGGTAGAATAACATGAAATGGCCTCAAGTTGTGCCAGGGGAGGTTTAGATTGGAAAAACTTCAAGCCCTGGCACAGGACAGTGATGGAGTTCCCATTCTTGAAGAGATTTAAAACGTGTAGATGTGGCACGTGGGGACATAGTGGTGGCCTTGGCAGTGCTGTGAAAATGGTTGGACTTGGTGATCTCAGAGGGCTTTTCCAACCTAAATGATTCTGTGATTCTGAAGGACTTGCAGTTCTGTCAGAAGTAAGCAGCCCTGATAAGACTCTACCCAAAGGGGTGGTGGCTGCCTCCTCGCCAGAGCCAGCAGCTCTCGCAGCAGGTGCTGTGTTTGACATGCAGCAGGTCAGGAGGTGCTGGGAATGCAGCTGTTGAACATGTTGAAAGCTGCTGCAATATCTGCTTATACATCTTTCCCTGGAAAGGTGGCTAACAGTAACTGCCTTGCTTGTGAGGCTGGTTTGCCTGGCCTGGGGTAGAGACAGAAAGAGGTTGTTGCTTGCCGGGGCTCCTGGAACAATGAGACACAGGGGACACTCACCTGCTTTGGGGTTCTGCCCAGCAGAATGTAGAACCCTTCCAGCATGGCACTGCTCTGAACTTTGGGCCTCTGCTTGTCACTCGCCCCCAGTGCCCCGCCCCAGGGCAGAGCCACGGTTCTATAAGGGAAAAGAGTTCTGGCAGGAGAGGACCTGTGTGCCCATGCTGGCAGCCAGGGTCAGCCAGCAGGAAGATGCTGCCAGTGCCGTGTTCTGTGCTGGATGCTCTGCCCCAGCACTCAGCACTGCCAGAGTGCTCACACACCCAGCTCAAGGCACAGCCCAAGGCTCCCAGGACTGCTCCAGCGCACACCCAAGGCTTGGTGGCTCTGTCAGGCCAATGCCCTTTCTTCAGAAACAATGGCACCAAAGCAGAGGTGAGGATGTACAGTGGAGACTACAGTAACAATGGCTAAATAAGCACTAATTAATTTTGCAGAGGCAACAGGACACAGAGCATGCCTCTGTGTCGGAGTGCATGCTGGTCCTCTTTACACTGCCTCTCAGCAGTCCAGAGGATGCCACAAAACCAGTCTGCAAGTATGAGTGTCCCATGGGCTCTGTGCCCCAGGGTACCTGACCACTGGCTGCAGCAGGGGCCAAGGACAGAACACGTGGGGATATGCTGGTTCCTGCAGGAAACCCCAGCAAAGCTCTAGTGGGAGGTATTGCGTTCTAAATCATGCGGTTTCTAGGAAGCCAGGCAAGTGTAACTTGCCTTCCCTTCTTTGAGGGAAGACTGGATGACCCTAGAATTAACTGGCTCTTCCTACAGCCCTCATCTTCTCACATGGCTGTGCACTGCAGGCAGGAGCCAGCACTCAGGGCAGATGGGTCAGTTCTTCCCCAGCTCCTCCAGGAAAGACCCTCTGTCCCAGTTCAGGGCAGGTTTGCTGACCACAGCTTTGCCACTTCATGTCCTCCCCTGTTCCTCCCCTGAAGCCTTGCTCTGCCTGGTGGGAAGCATCCTGGCAGTTCTGCCCACACCAGCACACGGCCCTGCTTTAACTGACCGGCTTCCAGTGTCCCGTGCGTGAGGGCTGGTCTGAACCTCCCCACGTGTCAGTCCTTGTTCCAGGAAAATGGGCTCAAAGCCCTGTGTGAATCCATCTCATGGGATGAGCAATGTGGACCTGCCTTATTTCCACACACAAATTCTGGGGAGATGCCAGCCAGTCCTCAGGCTCCTCTGGGGGGATGTGCCTGCAGCTGAGACACTGGAGTGCATCATCACCCCTGACAGAACCGGGGTCCTCTGGTGTCAGGAGGAGAAAGCAGGGCAGAGCTGGGCAGAGTGGTGTGAGCAAAGTGGTCTCACAGCAGCCCTAGGAGTTCTGGGGTAGGGAGCTCACTGCACCTTCAGGAGCATCCTCTAGGATCAGGCTGAACCCTGGCTCAGCTAGGGGCTCCCAGCACTGACATACCCAGTAAATCCCTTATCTGTGTTGCAAGCTCCCTTATCTGTCTTGGACTGTCTCCAGAGGGACCCTCCATGCACAGCTGAGGTGTGACTGAGTGATGGACTTGTCTTTTCACACCTACAGATACAGGAGAGAGGGAGGGCAGAGGAAAGAGCTGCCACACAAATACCATATGCTATGAAAAGAAGAAAGATTCATTATTCTTGGGGACAATCCCATGTACACTTTGTAGTGATTAGGAGGCAGCAGCCCTGGTGGCAGCCAGCACAGGAGAAACCAGAGGTGCTGCCCTCACCTTTCAAAGATGCATCAGACAAATGTGAGGGTCAGTCCATAGACTGCTCACTTTTGCCTCATGATTCCTCGGCAAGAAGAATAGACTGAAATCCTAAAACTTCATAAAGCTCTGTACAGGGGGGTTCACCCAGCTGACTGTGACAGGAATGCTGGCTGTTTGCACAGGTGCGTGGGTGACCTGCCAGAGCATTGTCTGCCTGTGTGCTACAGACCCCTGGAGCTACGGCACACTGCTGCTGCTCGTGATAGCGGGCAGGGTGCGGAACCGTGGGGAAGGGTCCGTACTGTGCCTCTCAAAAGCCACAGGCCTCTAACAATGCTTTGGCTTTCCGCACCTTCTGGCCAGAGAGCCCCCCCTGCTTTGAAAGGACTATAAAGTGACTCTCGCAATTCTCCATCCTTTGAGATCTCCCCATTGGCGGCGGAAGACCTACTGGCTGGACCACCGGGGTCTCGTCTCGATGGTAGCTATAACATCCCATTTCCCCCTCTCTTCTTCTCTCTATATCTGTTTCTTCTTTCCCCTTCTATCGCATAATTGAATTATTGAGCACCTAATAAAGTGCATTGCTGAAAATCCCCACTGTTGTCTTTTGCACTCGGAGATCGGGTAAAGAACCTATCACGATTCACACTGCGGATCGTGACAACAAAGATCAGTAGCAGGGCACCAGGGATGCAGAGCAGGAGGTGCTGAGGCTGTGGGTAGTGTGTATCTGCATCCTTCAAGTCTTCCCAGACAGCTCCAGGTGGCAGCCAGTATTCATGGTGCCAGAACCCCTCTGACACTCCCATTCTGGTCAAGACAGTGGGCACAGGAAGCAGAGGCTGCCTGCAGCAAGCAGTTAGTATTAAGGCATAAAGCTCACTGCTAAATCAGGATTCCCATCTTAACAGCTCCTCACTCACTGTCCCTGCCTCTTGCTCAATCCCGTGAGTATGTCAGACTAGTTGAAATACCATCACTTGTTTTGACCTGCCTGTGAGCTTGGAGGTGGGGTAAGATGTCCTAGTACAAGAGAGTAATTTAGTGGATGTTGAGGAGGTGGCTGATTTCAATTTCACTCTGCCTCACGGATGACTGAAGTCCCTACCTGGTGACACTATCAGCAGAAGCATCTCTCTTGCCCCCTCTTTCTGTCAGGCTTTCCCTTCTCAGGCTGCAAAGCCCTCATCTCTTAATCAGCTCTGACAGTTGGCAGAGGGTATGGATGGAGGTCCCAGGGGAGACTGTCTACATCCATTAAAATCTTTTGGCATCTTCAGGGCCCCAGCAGTCTCAGTTTTGGTTCCTTCATCTTGGCCAGAAATGTCCCATATCCTTTGGTTTGCACTTTGAACCATCATGTACTGAGCACAAAGCTGAGGCATTGCTCCCTAGAGTGCTTCTGGAGTGCTCGCACACAGCCCAGTACTTCAGGACACCTTCACTCGTGCACCACCTTCCTCTGCTCCACTCAGCTTCACCTCTGTTCTGTCAGTCTCAGTGCTGTGAACTGCAGCAGCCAAACTGCAGCACCATCACGAGGAGCCTTCATTATCAGCTGATTGTGCCATCTGCCTTTCCCTGCCCCTTTTTGGGGGCACCTGCAACAACACACAGCTGCAAACAGTCTGTGTTGGTCTCTCATAATCACCTCAGGTGGGTTTCCTCAGGCTGGTGAGGGACCTTTCTGAAGGCCTTTGCAAAGCTGAGCAGGGTGTAGGTTCTCTCCACTACATGTGCTCACCAATTCTTTGGGGTAACTCTAGCAGAGTGAGACAACTTCCCCACAGGCCACCCCATGGGGACTCTTCCCTGTTATGTTCATATCTGTTTCCAAAAATTCTATCACATATAATACTTTCTACTGCTCTGACCAGTCTGCATGTCAGACTACAGAGGGCTGTAGCTTCTCACATTGGCTTGGAGTGGATCCTCTTGGAATGTGGCCTTAGTGAGATGTCAGGTATTGGGACCCTCTCTCCCTCAGCTGGGGAACCATACAGGGCAGGTCACTGCATTTCTTGGCTCCAGCCTGACCTGTCTCAGTGTTCCTGCTGTCTGCCACCATCATCTTTGAATCCAGCAGTCTTGCCAGTGTTTCAGAGACTGGTATTGCCTTTCAAGTTGTTTCTCAGGATATTTCTTAGCTTGCTTTATCACATGCGTACATTTCATCTGACAAAGTTATAGGTCCTTTCCATTGTTTAGACATGACTTCATCATTTTGAACAAAGCATTGCCCTTATCTGCAGGCACTGTCTGCTGTACCTGTGAGAATGAGAAAAGCAATGTCGTTCCAAGTGCACCCATCCAAGAAAAGGTTCCCTTGGGCATGCACTTCTGATGAAATAATGTGATGTAAGGAGATCTTTGACATTTACTGTGTGCGGGAGGAAGGAAACAACTGTGCCAAACTATTTTTAAAACAAGATCCAAAATGGCACCAGATGTCCACGTCTACTGGAGTCAGCAGATTCATGTCAGCCATAATTTTGGGCTAGGACACGGGGGCCACGCTGTGCCAGCCTTGACTCACCCACCTCACAGCAGCCTGGAAGCATCAGTATATGCTCTTTTACTCATGGCTCACCTGGGCCTGGATGCCTCACCTCCCACAGCTGATCACTAACGTTACGTGGGGCACACACTGTGTGATGCACATCTCGTCTGTGCACCTGGGGGATAAAGTATGGGGGAAAGAGAGTGCACCCTGCTGTGGTGCCCAGTGCTCCATCTGGACATGGAACTCTCCATTAGAGAGTTCCATTATGAGGAGATGCTGAGGGAGCTCAGGGCGGTCAGCCTGGAGAAAAGGATGCTCAGGGTGATCTTCTCACTCTCCACAACTCCCTCCCTGGCGGTGCAGCCAGGCAGGGGTTGGGCTCTGCTCCCAGAGGAACAGAGGAAAAGGACTCAAGCCACGCCAGGGGAGATATGGGTTGGACATCAAGAAGAATGTTTTCATGGAAAGGGTTGGAGTGACAGATCAACACTGGAGTGGGCTGCCTATGGAGGTGGTGGAGTCACCATCCCTGGAGGTAATTAGGAAGTGACTGGACTCAGTGCTCTGCTCTGGTTGACAAAGTGGTGACCGGTCACAGGTTGTACTCCATGATCTCAGAGGCCTTCCCCAATCTATTGGATTTGGTGGTTCCGTGATCTGCTTTGCTGGGTTTCTCAGCAGACAAGTGACAGACTTGCTGCAGGTTTTCTACAGCAGCTGCTCTGTGGTGGGAGCTGTGATGCCCCATGCGTGAAGAGCGGGGGGATGGATACATTAAATTCTTAAAACACTAGCACACTCCAAAGAAGCTTCCCAGCCCTGGAGCAAACATACCGAGAGAAGGTGGAGCAATGCAGGGAGGAAGCTGAATGCTTCTTTAAGCTTTAGCAAGTTGATGGCAAAAAACCAAATTCAGCAGCTGATCTGCCTCAATGACTCATCACTGTCACGCTCAGTTCCGCAGCTAAAGGCGGCACTCAGTAGTTCTTGCTCAAGTCCAACAGCTCTCCTGTATCCTTGATGTATCCTTTCGCAAGAACCAGATTTGCCTCCTAAGGAGCTTATCTCAGTCTTCAGGGACACAACAAAGCCCTGAGATCAAATCCGGCAGGCATTAACATACACTGGCTCCACTGGGCATTGTGCAGATTCTGGGAAGCATTCTGCTCCTCGGAGGAGAGGTGGTGTGATTTTACAACAGGGATCTTCCCTAGCTCCCTAAAACCTCAAAAAAACCAAGAACAGATAATAATTTATCTCCTCCTACCCTTGCAAGGGCAAAGCCCCAGTGTTGCCATCTTGGACTTGCCACTGTCCTGGCAGTACCAAGTAACCTGGCCTGCCCCAGTGTAGGGATGTCCCAAATTGTCCCTTGTTCCAGGGCCAAACACAGCATTACTGAGCAGGAGACAAACCTGGCAGCTGCAATTCTTTACTGGCATGGCTCAGTGTGGCTGTGTGTCCTGTGTATGCAACATCTTCCCCTTGGCAATGGCACCCACAGGGATCTCCCTCATCACATGTCCACCTGGAAGGTGCAGCCAGCCAGCTTTACCTCCTGGTGGTTAAAGAAGTAGAAAAGAGACCAGACGATCAAAGCTTTAAAAGTAATTTATAAAGAACATTTACATTCAGTAGTACAAAATGATACATAACCATGCCTCCTGAGCACACTACCTGCAGAGAGGTGAAACCCCACACTCAGATCACAGTGTACAGAACACGTGCTTCCAACTCGCAGTTACCACCGATTACAGAATATGCTGTGTTGGAAGGGACCCACAAGGATCATCGAGTCCAACTCTTAAGTGATTGCCCATACAGGGATCAAACCCACAACCTTGGCATTATTAACATCATGCTCTAACCAGCTGAGCTAAGGTTCCAGAGGCAGACTATCTTCAGCAAATCAAGATTTAAACGACAATGCAGGAGCAGATGCTCTCCTCCCACAGCATGTTACTGCCCTGGAATCATGCATGCTGGAACCACTTTTTCCCTTCTGAAATTATCCAATTCCAGTTTAGAAATCCAATTATTCAAATGTATTTTGACTGAAACTGAAGATGAGTATACACAAGCTCAGATCAAAGCTTCTCAGTCACATCTCAGGTGAGTGGATTGATGAAAAGCCTCGTCTTTCTCTGCTGTCACTTGCTTTATAACTTAAACGTGCACCACCTCCTCAAATAAGGCATTTGCTTGGTCCATGTCCCGTCCCCGCCCAGTTAGCACTAGGTACATAAAGAGAAGTGTCTGCATGGCCTCGGCAGTCTAAGTCCCTGCACTCATTACAGTGAATCTGTTAATGCTTCGGTTTCACAGATTAAGTGACCTCTAAAAGAGAAATTCACATAACACTAATTTAAACCTTTTAAGAGATTGCACAATCCAAAAATCTAAGACTACCCATGATATAAGATATGGCAACTAAAAAAACTGAATCAGCACTACAGCATGACTTCATGGACCACTGCTTTATACCTGCTATTTTTGATACACCTAGGCAAAGGCCCTAGACTTAGAAGGCCATGCTAAAGCATTCCATAAGGTTCAGCAGATTTTCTCTGGACCCTTTTTCCTCTGAGGGCAGGGGAAATGTATCACCTTCTTGCCACAAGCTGACTCTGTAAGCATTTCCCACTGTGCCAGTCACACTAAGTGAAAACATGAGCACTTTAGTCAGTGTTGTCTTCTAGACTATATAGTTCCTTGTCACCTCCCTTCTCCTGATTACTTCCTTCCAAGACAGGTTTAGAGGATTACCTGACAGTTGAGAAACAGCTGTCTGGATGTTCCAGCCCTTCCAAAGTTTGAAGTACCCACCCACCATTTGGGTGGGTACTCCTCCAGCCTGGGCTTTGGAATTCTCTCCTTAGGGGCAATAAATTTGGACTGAGATCAATACCATTACAAAACTGGTCACTGGCACAAAGAGTATTTCCTTGGAGAAGGATGTTTTATCTTATGCCGTTCCAAAGCTTTCATTTCACAATGCTCAGTTTTAATTTTGTAAGTGTGTACAGGGCACCTGTTTTCTCCAAAGAGGCATCCCAGTTATAAGATTTGCCACTTGTCAGCCATAATAATTACTGGCAATAGGCCAGGGCCTCCAGAGGCTGATCCAGACGAATAGATTCCTATCAAACGTTAGGTGGATAAAACTTGACACTGCCAGAGTTTATCCACCTCTCTAAAGTATTTTTCAAAATTAACACATTTGACAACAATTATGGTACAGTCTTAATACAAGTCAAACCACTTTGATCCCTTGCTATGTTTTGAAACTACAACCTATAGTAAGCTTTTACTGAAGGAAGACAAAAAACTTCCTTCAAATATCACTGACTATAAACACTTCTGTTTATGGGAAGCAGGAATTCAGCTACAATACTGCAATTGCACTCCATTTATCTACACAGTGAGCAAAACTGTTTGTACAGATGGTGGCCTGGAGGCCAGAGCAGCAGCACACGGGCAGCAGCTATCTTTCCTTGGCGTGGCCATTGGCAAGGTGGGCTCTGTTGTTCAGGGGCTCAGAGCCATTCCTCTGGATGTAACCATTGCTTGTGACGTTGCTGAAATACGTGATCCCATTTTTCTCCTTTTCCCTAATTTTATCTCTGTCTTCATCCTTGTCACTTTCTTCTGTGTCACTTCTCATGTCCTTTTCCATCTACAAAAACAGGTAAGTGAGAAGCCAGACAAACACAGCAGCTGCACAAGCAGCAGGGCTGGCTGAGCCACAGGCTGACCACGCACCTGCTGCCTCAGCCACTCACCCTCAGCACAGTCTTGCTCTGTCCCCTCAGCTTTTACATCACCCTTGGGGACAGATTCTCCCTGCCTCTTTGACTGCAGTCTCACTGGAATCTCATCTGTGATCCTGATACACATTAGGAATTACAGGCAGAGAAGCAGAAAAAAACCACAAATGCCCAGGGCTGAGGACAACTGTGTAAGCCTGAGGAACTCCACATTGCTACTCTGGTCATCAGCATGTGGGAGAAGGATGGGGGAGGCAGTTAATCAAGCTCTTTTACACTTTCCAAAAGGGACAAGGAGCTAACTTCTGTCTGCACATGGCCTGGGTGGCTGCAGGCTGACAACACTGCTTGGGACAGGCTGGAAACACACGCTTCCAAACAAAGCAAAGGCTCAACACAAAGCCACTCCACTCTGACTACGTTCAGTTTTAAGGTCAGGCTTTTCCTCTGGCTGTTTGTTGACTGGAAGACCTGTAATCCACTACTGTTAAGTATTTACTTCATTGCCTTAAAAGGAAGGCAAAAAAGAAATAATGAGTTAAAAATGACAGTTCTGAAAAAGCAGCTCAGCACTCCCTGGCTTCTCAGGCTGTCTCTACTCTGCCATATAAGATGCCAAAGTTGGGGACAAATTCACAGTGTCACACTCCTTACTGCAAAGAGGGAAAGCTGCAAACCCCTTCTGTGACCTGAGCTTTAGAAACTGCTCAGGGGAAAATCAGGTA
Source organism: Platysteira castanea (assembly GCA_013397175.1). Lineage (NCBI taxonomy): Eukaryota > Metazoa > Chordata > Aves > Passeriformes > Platysteira > Platysteira castanea. The sequence continues at coordinate 62,400 of VYXC01004301.1, read as the reverse complement.
CTGCCCAGAAACTTGGTCTCCATTTATGGATGTCCATTGTTCTTGAGATCTCTCAATTGAGAACTCTATTTGGGTTCATGCTCTTTCCAGATATCGTTACAACCAGATGCAGACAGGATTTGTAAAACTCTAAATTTGCACTGAATTAAATCTGCCTCCAAGGACAATACGGGTGGGAGATGCTATCTGCTGTGAACAACCTGCACCTCGGATCACTCTGGAACTGTCAGTTCAGGAAATAGGCAGGAGTCTGGATCTGCAGCTTACGGACAAATCGTAGTTAGTATTTCTAAGTTTATCCATTTATAGCCAGAGAATGTGGCTGAGGCCTTAAATCTGGCAAGATTCCCAAGGGAACTATAAAGCTGCTCCCTCTACGAGGAAATGAAACTCGTACTTCAGGATCTAGGCTGAGTTCTAATTACTGGGGATTAGGGAACAACATGTGAGAAGGTGGTATAGATTATCTTGTAGCCAGAGAGGAAAACCATGGAGACCAGAAAGGCCTGCAAGAAGAACATGAACTGATCGTAGCAAGAGTTTCATGGCTCTCAAAAAGAGAATGTCCTGTATTCTTGCTGATATTGCTTTGGGCTACTAAATATCATCATTGAAACAGATCTGTTTAGGACAAATTTTTTTTTGCTTTTCACTGCTCAGCACAGAAAAGTTCTCAAATATATTTTTACATCAGATCTGGCAGATCGATTTTAGATAACATAGGAAAAATTCTGGACATGCTTCAGGATCTTCCTCCCTGATGGTTCTTTTCTTTCGGATAAGACTATTTATTACCTCATCATTTTACACTACAGTAACTGCAGTGGTAATTCAGCCCACACAAAAACTAGGAACACAATAGAAGGTTGTCTTCAGTTGTATCTTCATTTCCGGCCCCGTTTCCTGATGTGCAAGTAATTTGCTCTGTGCTACCTTAAGGGAAGGCAGACAAAGAAAATGGGGACAATACGGATAAAGAGGAGCCTTTAATGCTTGCTCTCAGTTCCCGTAAGACAGAATTCCTCAGTCAGATACTAATAAAACAAATCATCCTGGGCTCTGAGGTCAGTTCCCACGAGGCGCTGACTGGTCACCTCTGGACCGCGTCCTTGGCATGTGGCCAGTCATGGCTTTGATTTTGGGAAGAATTTCCTGCTGAGCAGCAGTTTGGTCTCACAGCAAATACTACAGGCCAGAAAGAGTGGGATGTGGGATGCATTTCACTTCAGTGTATACAGCTGGAGCTCAGATATTCTTCTCTGGTATCTCTGTGCCTGTTGGGCAGCAGTGCCAGGTGCAGTATGGAATGGATCATGATTTGGGCATGCCTGTTGCCCTCCACTGTTGCAAGAAGAGCCCAGGCAGCTGGTTTAGACAGAATTACCTACTGTGTAGAAATCTACAGCACCGTAACACAATTGTAATTGAAAGTCCTGTACAGTAAGGGAAGCACTTTTGCACTGGCCTCACCAATCATGACAATTTTCCCTGCCTTGATTCCTCAGTCTTGTTACAAATGCAAATCACACTGCACGAAGTGTTGGGATTTTTACTCAGATGTCACTGGCTTTGTTCACAGACATCTCTCCTGGAGTCTAGTCCACATTTTTGTTGAATATAAACAACCCAATATTGTAGTGACTCATAAAAATTTTTTGGGTCAACTTTCCCTAATATTACTGAGCTTCCTTCCACCTCACTGTTGGTAATGTACACATACAATTTCACTAGAACAATAAAGAATCCATGCCAGATGGACCCCTGTGTTCTCAAGCAGTCTAGGTGGACCCTCCCCCGCCGTGTGATGTAAAGGATACTACAAACTGATGCATACCGTGCCCTGGAGGATGAACTTGTAGACCATGTTAATAATTAGGCAGGACCAGAAGACATGGAGCAGCTGCAGAATAATCAGGAGAACATTCACAAAGTAGTATCCAAAGAAGGGTTGGAATATCTCCATGGAGTAATAGTAGGTGTTATAAAGCACTCTGCAAAACAGAGGGAATTGCAGTGGAGGGAAAGCATGTTGTTAGTAGGGCCACAATTAAGCCCCAGAAATTTGTAGTCACAGAGGAAGTTTCAGATCAGCCACTTCCATCTTTACCTATCATGTGTGAGCCAATTATCAGTTCCCCACCCAAAGTACACAGGATAGAGCCACCAGCCCAGGGCTGCTCCTCTGCAACACCCTTCAGGGCTTCAGGACTGCTCTGTAAACTCCAAGGCAGAGCACCCTTGTTTACCCCCAGGCAGGTGTAACAGCCACGTGGCACTTCAGCAAGTGCAAAGGGCAGGAACACACGCTCCAGGACTGAAAAGCAAAGGCTGCAGCAGGCAGCTAATCGTCCTGTCTCTCAGAAGGCAGCTTTTCCATGTCCCCTCACTGCAGCAGACTCACGTGTAGGGGTAAATGACCAGGCGGCTGATCAGGAAAACAGCTGAGAAGATCATAAAGAGGCTGTCGCAAGTCTTTTTCCACTTCATGTAATTGAATATCTTAGTTGGCTGGAAGGAGAAAGAACAATAGAACAGCAGCCAAGGCAGCATCTGTACACACTCTGGGGGCTAAAGAGACAGGTACAACACAACCTGCATGCAGGTAACCACAGCTCTGCCCAGCTCTCAGCTGGGCACCCTCGGCTGGGTCAGCAGAGCAGCACGAGGGATCTGTGGAACACTCCAGTACCTGGCCCATGTTGTGTTACGAGGACACTCTGTGTCTGAAGAGCACCATTGCTAATTAGGCTCTGCCTGGCTCACCTCTAGGAAGCAATCTGAGGCATCATGAATCACCATCACCAGCGTCCCAATGCGGATGTAGTTGGCACAGTATGAAAAACTGATCAGGAAGATGGTTGCAGCATGATGGACTATCTGCTCCTTGAAATCCTGATGAGAAAGGGATCAGCAGAGAATAAAATACATAATGCACTTCCTGCCCCAGTCCAAGCATGGTTCCTGCAGGTAGCAATGATATCTCTCTACCCAGTGACTAAGAAGCCTCCCACTACAAAGTCTTACCCACATAATTCTTTTACCAAACACATTCTAGAAATGTAGGCAACCAAGAGACCCAGGAATGAAGAGCTTGTGGTGTAAACTGAGGATCTCACACCAAAGAACATTCTCTCCCTCCACCAGCCATGGTCCGATGCTGCACCCTGTCTGTTGGGATAGTGGCACCAGGAACACAAACAGCTTTACTGGCAGAGAACCACCTCTTCTCCTGTCTCTATGATCACTGCAGCCTAGAAGAGTTGCAGAAGAGCAATTCTTATGTTTGGCTTTTAGGTTTGGATTGAGAACTCTGCAGTACTTTGCACCTTTCTATGTCAGGGCTGGCGTTCTCCACTTCCCGGAGGAGAGAAAGCCAGTGACCGAGAATGAAAATTTCTGTGAATGAGCACGGAGAGTCCCACAAAACCTTGACTAGCACTATACACATGCTCTTACAGATCATTCTCCTGAGTGTTCAGCTTGTGTCCTGTTTGTACGTGATTCTTCCCTGAGACTGCCACTCACCTTCCTCTTCACGTCGAAGGGCAAGGTGAAGACCAGTGACCAGTAGAAGGAGAGCTCCAGCATGTAGTACCAGAACAGAGAGGGCTGGAGAGGCTGTGAGAGAGGGAGAGACAGGGAAATACCCATCAATACATTAGTGCAAGGGCTGCAAGTCAAAGCTCCTTTCAAGGCAAAAGACAACTGTAGTGGGCTGACGCTGACTGGATGCCAGGCAGCCACCAAAGGCAGTCTCTCACTCCCCTGCACAGCTGGACAGAGGAGAGAAAATATAACAAAGGGTTCATGAGCTGAGATAGGGACCGGGAGAGACTGCTCATCAAATACAGTCATGGGCAAAACAGACTCTAATTAGAGATATGAATTAAGTTCATTGCTAACAAAATCAGAGCACGATCATGAGAAGTGAAATAAACCCTTAAAAACACCTTTCCCCCTGCCCTTCCCTCCTTCCCAGCTCTACCTCCTACCCCAGTGGCGCAAGGAGATGGGAATGGGGGTTATGGTCAGTTCATCACCTGTGGCTTCTGTTGCTGCTCAGGAGAGGAATTGTTCCCCTGGTGCACTGTGGGGTCCCTCTCACAGGAGACAGTTCTTCATGAACCTGAACGTTGGTCCATCCCATAGGCAACAGCTCTCTGTGAACTGCTGCAACCCGAGTCCATCCCACAGGCACACAGTCCTTCCCAAACTGCTGCGCCGTGGGTCTCTCTTCCACAGGGTGCACTCCTCCCAGGACAGGCTGCTCCAAACTGGGAGCAGGGCTCCTCTCTCCACAGGTCTCCCCTGGGGTCACAGCCTCCTCTCAGGCATCCACCCACTCTGGCATGGGGCTCCTCCATGGGCTGTGGGTGGATCTCTGCATCCCCCGTGGATCCCCAGGGCTGTGGGTGGATCTCTGCATCCCCCGTGGATCCCCAGGGCTGTGGGTGGATCTCTGCATCCCCCGTGGATCCCCAGGGCTGTGGGTGGATCTCTGCATCCCCCGTGGATCCCCAGGGCTGTGGGTGGATCTCTGCATCCCCCGTGGATCCCCAGGGCTGTGGGTGGATCTCTGCATCCCCCATGGATCCCCAGGGCTGCGGGTGGATCTCTGCATCCCCATCGATCTCCAGGGGCTGCAGGGGCACAGCTGCCTCACCATGGTCTTCACCACAGGCTCCAGAGGAATCTCGGCTCTGGCTGCCTGGAGCAGCTTCTGCCCCTCCTCCTTCACTGACCTTGGTGTCTGCAGAGTTGCTCCTCTCACATGTTCTCACCCCGCTCTTCTCTGGCTGCAAATACAACTGTGCAATAACCTTTTCTTTTTTTTTCTTTCTTCTTAAATCTGTTATCACAGAGGTGTTACCACTATTTCTAACTGGCCCAGCCTTGGCCAGCAGCACGTCCATCCTTGGAGCCACTAGGGATTGGCTGTGCTGGACATGGAGGAAGATTCTGGCAACTTCTTACAGAAGCCACCCCGGTAGCCTCCTGCTACCAAAACCAGGACATGAAAACCCAATACAATAACCAAATCAACAAAGTTGGCTCCTGCAGCTACAGGGGGAAATACTTCAACTGAACAACATGCTCACTTACTAAATGTCCTCTGTGCCAAGACAAAATCAACCAGCAGGGGAAATTCCACTTTACCACACCATGTCAAACATTTAGGGAACCACCATGAAGATCCAGAATATTTTTAGGATTTCTTCAGCACTGTTCAGATTCCTGAGCAGACAGTAAAGAGCTTTAAAAACTACATAAGCCAATTCATTATGGTGGAAAAGGAGTAGCTGAATAAATCATTCCCTTTTTAGGCTTGAAGATGCTTCAGATACCCTGCACTCTGTCACAGATTTTCCAGTTTAATCAAACTAATTGGGGGAAAATTCAACCCCAGCAGGAAATGTAATTCACATTCTTCTTGGTAAATTATCTGGGCTTTTACAGCTAGGAAACTGAAAGCTTAGACCCACTCAGCACGATCTTGTTATTTAACAAGCAATTTTGCTGTTGTGGCACTATATGACCTCCTTAAACCTGAATCTGTTTGATAAATAATTACTACAACTAAAGGGGCTTTGCAACCATTTCCAAAGGAACATGGAGCATTGTGCTCCCAAATACCAACTGGTCATTTATGGCCTTCATAAATTTTAGTTTGTTTTCCTTTATAGCACCAGCGATTGGCCACAAGAGGAAGCACAGTTGGATGCCCTGGGGCTTCCAGGGAGGATATGAACATCTCCCTAGCTGGTATGTGCTGGTCACACTCCAGGTTATCCAAACACGAGCTCTGGATCAGAAGCTGTTCTTTTCCCTCCAAAGATCAGACTGTTTGGGAGAACTGGTGTTTCTTTTGTCATTGTCGGTAGCACAGGGCATGGTCTGTTTAGTAGAAATTGTAATTAATACAGTTGTTGTTCCTGCTAATACACAGGTTTGTCCTTGACTTGCGTGGAAAGGTTTTGGTAGCAGGGTGGCGACGGGGGTGGCTTCTGTGAGATGCCAGAAGCTGCCCCTGGTCCAACAGAGCCAGTTCCAGACACCTCCAAGACAGATCTGCCACTGGCTCCATGAACAATAGTGGCAGCGCCCTGAGGACAATGTATTTAAGAATGGAAAAAACTGCTGGACAAGAGTGGTGTGAAGAGAGGAGTGAGAATATGAGACACAGCTCTGCAGACCCTCAGGTCAGTGCAGGAGGAGGAGGAGCAGAGATTCCTCAGCAGCCCTTGGTGATCCAGGCTGTGCCCCTGCAGCCCATGGTCCACAGGCAGCAGAAATGCAGTCCCTGCAGGACCCCTGAGCAGAGCAGGGGGATGTGCCCGAAGGAAGTTCCGACCCTGTGGAGAACCTGTGCTGGGGCAGGCTCCTGGCAGCACCTGTGGACCCGTGGGGGACCCATGATAGAGCAGTTGGTTCCTAAGGGATTGTACCCTGTGGAAAGGACCCACAGTGGAGAGGTTCATGGAGAGCTGTCTCCCACTGGAGAACCCTGCTGCTGGAGCAGGGGAAGAGCTGGAGCAGGGAAGGAGCAGCAGAGACAAGGTGTGATGAACTGACCACAACCCCCACTCCACATCCTGCTGCACCACTGCAGGGGAGGAGGTGGAGAATGTGGGAGTGAAGTTAAGCTGAGGAAGAAGGGAGGGGTGCGGGGAGGTGTTTTTAAGATTTGGGTTTATTTCTTATTAAACTACTCTTATTTGATTAATAGTAAATTAAATTAATTTTTCCCCAAGTCAAGCCTGTTTTGCCTGTGATGGTAACTGGGGAGTGCTCCCTCCCTGTCCTTATCTCAACCCGTTAGCCTTTTGCTATATTTGCTCTCCCCTTTCCATTTGAGGAGGGGGGAGAAAAATGGGCTTGGTGGGCACACTGTGGCCAGCCAGGGTGAGTCTGTCAGAGTGTGCAGTTATGGAGGCTCTGACTGCTTTTGACAAGACATGTACTGCAAGTGTACAGGGCAGGAGACAGGGGGACTGAGCGGTCCTTTCAGTCTTACGTTCCTATTCAAGCCCCACTTGTTTGTATGGTTTCATTTTTACACAGAACTACAGATCTGCCCCTAGAATTTTGGCATTCGAGCAATACTGGATTGTTCAGAGACTTGTTTTGAAAGGCATTGCTTCACTCTTCAGTCATTTGTCCCGTTACATTTCCTGTGGCTCACACTGTTGGAACTGGCCATTACTTTTCCCTTTATGGGTTTGCAACCTCCACATACAGTCAAGGGGTCTTGCTCTGGCTTTGACTGTCAGACAAAAACCCCTGGAACATAAGTCTTCACTTTCTCTTGGAAGGGACAAAGTCCTCTGTCAATTCATCTTCTCTTGTGTTTAGATGACATGGGGTACGAAGATGTTCTCCCTAGATGAGGGTCTGGCTTTGAATTGTTAGGTCTTCTGTGTCTGAATTTAATTCAGTGTCCTCTTTTTGTCACTAATATAACCCGTTTTTCCGAAAATACAGAAACACAGTACAAGATTTATAACAGCAACTTCCCCTCTTGTGTGACTCACCTGTTGTGGATATCCTGTCCAGCACTCTCTATGGTCCCAAAGCCAAGGCTTCTGCAACAAAAATCCAAGATGTATGTAAGAATATCAGAGTTCTTTTCTTATAAATTGTCTAATTCCTTTTGTTTGTTACTACTATAGACTTTGTTGTGCTTTATCACAGGCAGAGCTGGTCACGCTGTCTGGAATCCAATTGCCAAGAGATTTCCACTACAAGGACTTGCATCTGCTTGTGACATTTCCAAATTGTAGCTATTTGCCTGAAATCTCACACACTATTTAGCCATTTCAAATAAAATAGCTCAGACAAAACCCCTCCCAACTTTTTGTAGTCTTCTACAAGTTTGAGGTGGTGGTGGTGTTTTGAGGATTTAAAAATAATCTTACAAGTATTTCATTAGGAATATCTGTGATTTAGACGTAACACTTAAATGTGGATAGAAGGCTGAAAACTGGTGTGTCAGGTTTGTGGTTTTTCCTCTAACAGTGAAGGTTATGCTGCAGTTTGTTAAGTAATGAACCTTTGAAAAGATCCTACTCTGTTCAGTAGAAAATTGGTAGTTTAGAACTCCACAGTTTTGAAACTTTCATAGAAACATGGCAACTAAAGTCCCCAAGAGTCCTCCCAGCTCTGCCCGGAGCTGTGCCCAGCCTGGCTCAGAGCTCACAGAACACAGCAGTGCCTCACACCTATGAGGTAATTCTCTCTAAGTTCTACAGGGCTCCAGCTATCAGAGCTGAGGCAAGAAGGCAGCATTTCTCCTTCTCACTCAGCACTGCTGGTGTGTGGGCAATACAGAGGGGAAGCAGGAGGCAGTGGTTTTAGGTGCAGTGGTAATTTGGAACAGACACAGTCCCTGCTGACTGGGAGTGCAGTTGGGAGTAGAGTTTACAGCAAATACATGTGCAGAACCAGGAGAGATGTGTGACATAGAACCAGAAAAGACAAAGCAGAAACTATGAGACAACTACGGCACACTGTTTACCTAAGCTAGAAAGGAGCTCCAGATCCCTGGATTTGATCATTCCTCTACTCTCAGCAAACAGCTGATTTCTGGTGGCCTACTAGAAGATAACTTTCCTTTGTTACAGGCTGTTTCACTGACTCATGGGCAGAGGTTTTTGCTATCAGTCTCAAACTACTAATACAGAATTTAAACATTTGCTTTTTTCCTAAAGAAAGAAGGGTATTTCACAAAAACAAATGCATGTTAAAAAGCTACTCAAGTTACAGAGTAAACATGCGAAAGTCAGGAAATCTCACATGCATATATGCCCTGTCATGTTCTTTGTCCTTCTTTTTAATGTAGTCATTTTAGTATAATTTAGGTAACAGAATAACATATTTGCTACAGGATCTAGAGGTGCTGTCTGTAGGATGGATGTCTCCCTTGTGAAAATTTTAAGATGTGTGTTGAATAAAGACAGGAGCCACAAAAAGTGAAAATTATATTTCACCCATATAATGGACAGATGATGTGCAGAAGAATATGATTTTGCCCCCTGTTGCCACAGGGCTCTTGTACAATGCTAAGCAGATCATCCAGGCCAAATTCCAGTAGCTGGTCTCAAAGAACAGCCTTCTGTTTTGAGGTAGAGATCCACACAACACTGCAGCTGGGATTCAGATACCTTCACTTCTCAGCTAGCTCATCCTATAATCCTCATACTCCTGAGTACCTTAAAATCTGACTTGAAAGTCTGTTGCCCTGGTTTTTGCTAAGCCTTCTGTTTTTAACCTTGGAGTCAGATTCTTTCACACAGTTCATGTAAATAATAGCCAGTGTTTACTTAACGGTATTTTCTGTTTTTCATTCCTTTTGTGATAAGAGAACTTTGATGAGCACCTTTCTTCTCCAGTGGGATTGAGAAGGAAGTGACACGTCCTCCAATCCCTTGTGGAGTTGGGACGTGTACGTGAATGTGAGATATGTCAATAATAAACATTCATTCCCTCCTTTCTGCTGAACCTGGCAGGTGTAAGAGTGTCTTTATTGTGTCTTCCCAGACACAAAAGTCTGTGTAAGTTCAAAAGTCCTTCACTTGTTACAATAATGAGAGGTTACATGGAGAGTTTGTGCCTGCTGCCTTGGGATGTGCACATTTTCCATCACTTGACCCATCAGACCATACCAGAAGACTTTTGCAAAGCTCACCTAGGGAACCAGATGCAGCAAAAGAGTCAGGGGAACCTTTAAAACACAGGCAGAGGATGGCCAGTGTCCCCAGTCCCAGCTCAGTGACCTCGGCTCAGGGACTCGAGCACGCCCATGGCTCCTGTTACCATTTCTGCCTGGTGAGGCAGTTCAATTTGTATCCAGAGAGCTCGCTATTTATCAGATTGGGGAAAAGGCAGAGGCATGAGCCTGAACCAATCACACCCTGGGTAAGGAAAAGAAAATTAACAGATAAAATTATTAAATTGCAGCCCGTGCTCCAAAGGAAGCCTGCCTTCTATGCCTCAAAGAGGTATTGGATACAATACACAAACTGCAGCTTCCAGCTTGGCTAAGTGTTCTATCTCCTACCCTGCAGAAATGTAATTTTACACAATCCCAACTGTCTTCTGCTTTGCCAGAAAAGAGGAAACATCTTGGTCCTGGAGTCCTTAAAATAAGCATGGTCCGGTATGTCTGTGGTCTCCTAAGTGTGCTATGCAGGGGGTACACAGCAACCTGTATGGAAAACCTCCAGAAGAAGGTCTGAAAAGATGTGTTTGACAACAAATTCTGCCATTCTTGCAGGCACTGGCTGGGTAGAACAGAGGGTGACTGCTTGTGTACTCACATCATACAGGACAGCGAGGCCAGTGAAAAAAGAAATGATGTAAAATGTAAATCTCCAGCTGCAAACAAACAAAACAAAGGGCATTAGAATCCCATTCATTAACCCCTGAGCTGCAAGTCTCTGTATCCTCACACTAATTCAAAGAACAACGCTATTAAGGCAAAGACATGTTAGTATGTTCAAGGTTTGACCAGAACAGGAGCAGCTCTTTGCATGTTACCAGCCCATTTCACAGACTTCACAAAGAGCAATTCCTCTGCTGTAGACATGGCAGAAGACACAAGAATCTTGCTGACTAAAATCATTCAGAGAAATAATCCCAAAGCTTCCCAGCAGTAGCAGATGAATTTGTAAAGGTGAAACAGTGCCAGTCTCTCTCCTAGGCCTCTGGAGATCCAGGATGCTAAATTTGTTATCATGTACAGTAATTAATTACTGTCATGTTTGGCCCAGTCAGGAGCCAGCAATGATTTACCAACCTTAAACCCACACAGAAGAACATGCAAACTGTTCGCCCAGTTCAGTGGACAGAGGCAGGTCACCTGAATATTCACACACGTAGTAAGGAATGAGGGGAATTTCATCCCAACAGAATAAACAAGTTATTAATAAATGAACCACAGGAAATATTCAAAGAAGTAAAACTGCCTAAACCAGTCCTTTAATTTCCAAAAATCTCCATAACAATTCAGACGTAACTGCATTTTGAGAGACTCCACCTGTCAATGAAACCCCCGGGAATTCCAAGGCAAAAATAAACTCTGCAAAGCTGCTATGTCACATCAGAGAGACATTCTGTCTACAGACTGCACATGGCGACAGAGGGCAGGTGGAAGGACACTATCCTCAGTGGGCTCAGAGGCAGAGAAGGATTTACTGTTTCCTATTTACTGTTACTATTTACTGCAAGTCATCAGAGTGCAGGGAGAGCTGACATTTCATCTGGACGGAGGCAGAATCAACATCGTTGCTTTACAACTCCTTATTGACTGTTTCTGTAAATATTTGTAACTCTCTGGAATATTATAAATAAATAATACATATCCCTTTCTTCTTTTTGAATTAGGGTTTTTAGGCAGGGGTTTTGAATTAGAGGTGGAGTGTTAAATGGAGCACAAGCTGATGAGCTCAAAGTTGATGCCTACCCTATGGATACACACTTTTAGATGGATGAGTGGTACTCCAGGTATTTAATGATTTCTTTTGTCTTTGTGGCTTTCCTGGGAGACCCCAATTCCTTACACAAATAGCAGAGCAGCCTCTTGTAAATAAGGCATTCCAACCAAGCTGTGGAGAATTGTCCTTTTCTGTGGAAAGCTGAGCCAGGACTGACATTCAGATCTGGCTGACCTGATATTTATTTTGTGCTTCCACATAACAAGGAGGATTTCCACAAAGCTGTTTCCAAGGCAGTTTTTGTTCTTTGCTCCCAAGCTTCCACCTCTGTGGAAGGGTGCCGGTTTGTGACTTTCAGGATGCTCAAGTCACAAGACAGCAGAACCCTGTGGCTTTTGAAAGCAACAGTGTACAAAATAGTTGCAGAAAAGGTGCAGCAGAAGGAATCTCGTTGCAGAGAGGCACAGGGAAATCATGGGAAAGACAACAGAAAGGATGCCTTTTTAGTAGGTACCAAAGCAGCAGCAGAACAGTAAGATGTAAACAGCAGAGAGTTTTTCAGGTACAAATGTGCGTCAGAGCAGAATGCCAGTCTGACAAAGTCAGGAAAAGTCAGAAACAAGGGCCCAGTAAGGAATAAAGGTACAGCAGTAAAAGGAGACTTGGTATTGCAAATAAGGGGGAAAACCAAGAAATGTTTCTGTAACAGAGCAGCAGCAGAGAGTTAGAGCAGAGCCAAGTGGGTCAGGGAAGACCCAGGATGCTCTCTGCATAGGGATGGAGGGCAGACAGGGAGCTGGGATCTCTGCATAGGGATGGAGAGCAGCAGGAGGCAGTGAGTTGTCTGTGGAGCTCAGCCCCGGTGAAAACCTGATGTTCATGGCTTGTGCTCCTGCTCACCAGGCCTCGCTGAACTTCTTCGACAGGCTGGGCCGGTCCATGTTCCTCCGGCGCCGGAACCACTTCTCCACCTTCCTCACTGGCAGGTCACAGTGCTTGGCTAAACTGAGCAGCTCACCCTGGAAAACAGGTGAGGCAGCACGTTCAGATCCAGATTCAAAGGTCAGACAGGGCAGTATCTCGTATGACCCACCACAGAGCCCAGCTGGAGCCCCTGGCAAGTCCAAGTCTGTTCAGGCTAAAGCATCCTTCTGAAAGCTGTCCATTCCTAGTGTGAAGATCTGGGATAGTAGAAAATCTTCCAATTTCCCTCTAATCAATTGGTTGTTAATGCTAATGTTGAAACTTCTCATTTTTTTTACATGAACTTCCCCAGTTTCAAACTGGTCTTGTCTCCTCACATGAGTTTGTTGTCAAATCACTTCCTCACCCTGTCCTCAGGGACCAAATCCCTTAAATCTGTCACTCCAAGAAAGATCACTGCAGCTTAAATAATGTTTTATAGTCCTCTACTGAATGTTGCCATGCCTCTCAGCATTCTGATGCACAATCATGATGGACATCATGAGCAGGGGCAACATCATTTTCCTACCAGATATTCTCCTGTTGTAGTAAACTTGTTAGGGGTAATTCTTCAATAGATTACTCACAGAAATCCTGCAATTACCTTCCTTCTTGTCCTTAGGCTGTTAAGAGTTTGTCATGTGACACGAAAAAAGTTTTTCATGTTTTATATTCCTACTTGGCAGTGTCATAATGGATAGCCTTATTTTTTAAGTAAAGCAATAAGTTTTCATGGAATGCATTTACCTTAATTGGTATCATGTGAGAGTGACTTACACAGTTTGAGCCTGCTGTACAAAAATAAGTTCATTACCAATTTTCAGGTATGCTCCTTTCAGATATGCTGTTTTTGAGTTCTGTTCTGGTGGTGGAGACAAATGGAGACACTAATTTATATTCTCCAACTCTCCATCACGTGGAATTCCTCCCAAGAAAAGGCTGCCAAGAACTGCAAAATCTCATATTGTATTGGACAAGTAAAAGCTGCCTCTAAGCAGTGGTTTGAGAGCTCATGGGAGAGCAAGGAAGCCAGCAGACTGGCTGAGGTGTACCCGGGGAGTGGAGAGAGCCAGGCAGCAGCTCCTGCTCCACCTCATGCTGCTGTCTCGTGGTGAGGATCTGTTCCAGAATCCCAGATCTGCTGGGAGAAAAGCACCACTTCAGTGCAATGGGGGTGCAGGGAGAGCTGTGGCAAAAACCTGGTGGCAAAGCCAGGTCTTGACTTAGATCTCTGCCACAGAAACAGTTATACTGAGAAATGTTTGGATTTTGGGGACAGAAAGGCAAGTGGAAGGTCAGGGACCACCACACTGGCAAGTGTCCCTGAGAACACTCCTTCCCACTGCTGCAGAGATGGGCTGGCTGCACTACCCAGATCAATGCCTACACTTTAATTTTAGTCTCTTTTCCTTTATTTCTAACCTGGTACTGCATGTCCTGGGGCGCCTCATGCCCCACTGCAGCACAAACCACGGCTGCAACAGCCTTTCAAAGCACGGCTGTGTCTCCTTGGGACTAGAACCCACGGTGAGCCCCCTGCTCACCCATCCGTGATGAGAGTTCACAGCTATGGCTTTGAGGCCAAGAGAAAGGCTACAAAAACAAGCTGAAAGAAAATCAGACTCCTTTCCCTGCCACAGAGTTCGCACCCAGGGACTTCACTCACCAGATTAAATTCTAACTATCGCCTGACAATTCACAATCCTGCCAGTGGTTTTTCCCATCAGCAGCCATTATAACTCTGGGTCATCTTGCCAATTTCTTGAAAATCACTCTTCTTATCCCTCAGGGGAAAATTGCCCACCAGTTGTGTTTGCAGGTTTCTGATGCCCCTCACAACCTCTGTAAAGATGACCAAGAAAAACTCTGGCTTCTTGCAAGGCCAATCCCAAACTCATGGATTGCATGGCAGCAGGATGACTCAGTCATTCAAGGACTAGGAGGTCAAGCAAGACACATCGGCTGAGCTGCAGGGACTAGCAATGTGGGAGTCAGCTCAAGGCAGCTGATGTGACTAATTTTTTACAGGATTTGCTAGTATATGAAAAGAAGCCATCACAGAATGGCTGGGGTTGGAAAGGACCATGGAGGTCACCTCGTCCAAAGGGCGCTGCTCAAACAGAGCCAGGTGTCAAGGACTGGAGAGCTTTGAGTTTTTCCAAGGATATAAATTCCACAACCTCTCTGGGCACCCTCACAGTAGGAAAGTGTCAGTGATGTTCAGGCAGAGCCCTCTGTGTTGCAGTTTGTGCTGCGTACAAGGAAAGCACTGGAGGGAAGAGAAGCTGTCACTATTTTCCTTGGAAGCACAGTTTCCTTCCAGGAGTTCGGAAGCAGAGCTGAGAGCTGATGGCATTGCAGGAGAACCCTGTGCTACAGTGTTTCCTTTGTTGAGCTTCCAAATATGAATGGCATTGCTAAACTTCAGGATTCCAAATGGGATTTTCTCTGGCTAAAGACACGAAATCTACAGGAAAGCAAAGCAAGAAGGGATTCACCTCTTCAGGGTTCTTGCGGCGCCTACTGTAGAATGTTTCCAGCACAGGGTTGGGCTGAGCTTTTGGTCTCTGCTTGTCTCTCACACCCAGTTTGGTACTGAGGGGCAGCGCTATGGCTCTGCAAAAGAAAACGTAAAGGGTCAGCCAAAAATAGAACAGTGATTTCTGATTTTGCAGCACTGTTAAAACATGATGCAATACATGACAGCTGCCTCCCACACGTGAATCTAAACATGAGTATCATGTTAAGCAGGTAACATCACAAACTTACAGTAGAAACTGCTGGACCTGTACCCTACTGCTCTTGAGTTCTGTGCTGTGATACTCAAAATTACACGAGGTTGGCAAATGCTATATCCTCCTCTGTCAGCTTCTGAATCACCAGTCCCAGGTCTCTGGCTTGCTTGCAGCGGATGGGGAGTACCACACTGGTGATAAGGCCTAAATGCTGTTTCCTGCTTATCTAGAACATGGAACATACATGGCATCCACTTAAATTGAGGCCTTGGCTCAGGATCAAGAGGGAGGCTCTGCCAGAGGTACAGTATTAATGCAGAAGAAATGTCCTGCTGAAACAGAAAGCCACTTGGTCTTTCCTGGAGTAAATTACCTCCGTGTTTCCTAATATAAATCAAACACAGTTGCAAAATAAGGACATGACAGCTAGAAACCTTGTCGCGGATGTTTGCACTAGCTGTGCATCTTCAGTCTTTCACAGTGAAATAAAGCAAAAGGAATCTGCATAAATAGAAAAAAGTTATCCAAGGAAAACTGTTCAGAGAATTCCTGCGCTCAACAATTCAACTCCTCCACTACCAACAATCTGCTCTACCTCAGCAGCAGGAAACAGCCTCACTGAACGTGTGAAGTGGGAGCCTGCATAAATATGGCACCAACAGGATACTTGTCAAACAATTTTTAAAAAAAAAATACCCAAATCAACTGAATTTTACTTGAATTTCTCGAGAATTAGCTGTTCTTATTAATTGCTCCCTTTTACACACTGCCACTGGGTAAGTGTCTCTGTGTTACTGACTGCAGACTGGTGCTGAGGATGGTTTGAGCTGACAGCACCAAGCAGAGGCAGCGAGTGCCGAGCCCCACACCTGCTCTGCCTGGTCACTCCTGCTGTCCAGACAAGTCCTCTGATCAGTTCTCCCTAAAGATCTGGATACAGAACAGGTTTTTTTCCCCCCCATTTTGCTTTAAAAAGCTGCAAAAGCTATTTCACTATGTAGGTGTTTAAAGGTGTTCTGCTTCAAAATAGTATGGGATGTATTTCTGGCTGTGATTATCTGGTGTGGTTACCTGTGGTCTCTGCTAGACATAGAGCTTATACTCCAAATGCACGTCTTTAGGGACTATTTCAGGTCCAGCATCCTTCAGAAGGGTCTTTTAGAAGTTTTCTTTTCAAGAACTATTTTCAAGAGTTTCTTAATTTAATTAACAAGTATTAAAAGCAATTTTATAAAAAGACCCCCTACCCTGTTAAAACCACAGAATGGGTACACATTTTGCTCACTCATATAACAGCTCATTTCCACTTCTCTTTTGCACAGCCAACCCACCTGCCTGTGTATCAATTGTTCTTTGTCATCATCTCTGGGAAATTCCTTTGGCATCACTGGCTACAGGAACATTCAAAGATGTACCAAGACCAACAAAATTATATGTTTCTACCATAAGAGAAGGGCCAGGGCTAAGTGTGCTTGCTGGCAACAAGACACATAGTCATTCCAAAAACATGGGTAAGCATTGACTAGATTCAGTGAAATTTAGCAGCACCCTGGCACTGCTGCTGGATGGCAAAGGAATATGGCCATCACTGGGAACTCTGGGTTTTGGTTCTGACTGCTCTTAAGAAATACTTTAATTGCATCTAATGAATTTTTTAATATGAAGTGATTGGTTTAATAAGAGTGCTAACGGACCAGCAGGTCCTGTGCTAAGGACAATAACACAGTATTAATCAATAATATCCATAACTCCACTGAAGTTGGGAAAACATCTACCTCAAGCTCTGCACTAGGTCTTGGTTCTTATATTAAACAGTTCCTTGAAGTGGGCCTGATCTTTCTCTTTCAAAGACCAGGCACCAATACAAGCACCTCTGAAGAGGAAGATGTAATCAATTCTATTGCTGAAAACAAACCTATTGCAACTTCTTATCAGGCCATATTCTGAAATTTCCAGACACATTAAAGCAAAGAGACCGTTTCTGTCAGGTGTCAACACAGCTTGCCAACAAATTTATTTTACTGAAAAAATACTTAAAGTAGCCTGATAAATGTCTTAATTTTGTTTAATCTCTGATTTCTCTATATTTCCTGTTGATTTGTTATGGTCATGGCATAAAATCTCGCTATAACAGAAACAAGCCAGCTGCAGTGGGTGAAGACAGGGTGCAACCAGTTACAATTACTCTGTTGTTGAGGTTTTGAGTTTACCCGTGATTTATGGAACCAATCCTACTTTTATGAACATCATTGGGAAATCAAGGCCTGAAATTCTTCCTAAGGGGCGTTTGCACGTGTTGGCTGTACGCTCTGACTCAGTTCTCAGTTAAGTCCTGTTCCAAGGACAGCCCTAAGAGGATGATGCTTGTACTGATTTCAACATCACAGATACGTCATCTCAATGGCAGGGACAGTCTCATCACGGCACTTTATCAGCTCCCTGCAAGACAAAAGGCTAAATCTGAGGACTCAGCTGTGCCCCTCTCCGAGTCAGACACAGTCAGTGAGATGATTCTCATCACCAGCCCACTTTTCCATCAGCGAGCATCTCTCACTCCATGGTTTACATGGCAGAGGTTTCACCAAGGCATTTTGTTCAGTAATCACAGAACAAACTGTCTTGTGCAAAACCTGCTGAAGTTGAACCTAAAGGGATTTCTCATGAAGGGGCTTACACTGCTATTCCTCCACCTTTCAAAAGTCGGCTACACTCCAGCTGCAGAGGCTTTCAGAGTTAGAGTGAAATACAAGAAATAATTTAACTTTGGGGGTGGATTTTTAAATTATTATTATTATTTATAAGGATGCCACTTTGCAAATGCCTTCAAGTACTAAGAAATGCAGAACCAGTGACAGCAGCAATCAGAACTTCTATTTTTGAACTACACAGTATCTTTCCTTTGGCAGAGGGCTATCGCTGTGCTCCTGGAGTGGTTTCTGCCTTCTCCTGCTTGCAGGAGAATGTCCCACACCAGTTAAACTGACTGTTCTGTTTGATACAAGGTCTCCAGTCACTAGAGTGCTGCTGTCCACACTGAGTCAGGTCCCTTTTCAAATAAATGCTGCAATGTGTCCCTCATCTTTGCACCAAGCCCTGCCTGTAAGACCTTAACAGGAAACTGTTTCCAGATCCTTCCTGATTACTGATCAACAACAAAAGTCTCCGTGCAAAACTTTAGAAAGGTAAATTTCTAAATAAAATACTCAGAATTAGTGTCCTTTCTTTCTTCTGCTTTTGAGTTCAAGTATCTGTTCTTGATCTGGCAGATCAAGAGCGTCCATTTCTTTAAATGTACAACATCTGGCTCACATACTGTCCCCACCCTCCCACAAAGAGACCTAGTATTTCTGACTAAAATCCTCTTCTAGTAAAATCTGGGAGCTAATTGGATCCAAATTCACTGACATTTCCTTTCAATTGCCCAACATCCAAAAACCCCTGGACCAAAATCAGACAAATCAAAAATTGTATGTAAATTCTGTTTTTCAATGGCTTTACTATCCCTTACAGCACTTTAGTTGCCACGTTTTCCTAACCATGCAGGCAAGAAACACTTTGCAATATTCCTTCAGAATCATAGCACTCCAAGAATTTGATTTTCACAGAACGGTCTTAAACATTACGTAGCTAGAAGAGAAGCCAACATCCTTGCAGGACTAGGTCCAGGGAAAAGTTCTGCGAAGGTATACAGGTGCTTAAAATCAAGCTCCAAGGTACAGGTGCAGGACATATCTCCTACTCACACATGCAATCTAGAAACACTAAAGGAACTGGGGAGGTTCCCAAGTCCCAGGTCCCCTCTTTTCTTAGAACATCATTAACTGCTTCCCCCAATTCCTGCCTCAGTACTGGGGCACAGCCCAGCCCTGCAGCAGTAATGGGCTTTCTACTCTCCACCACTGAATCCACTGTTTCCCACTTTCCTCAGCACAAACCAGGTCACAGGGGAGTTGTTTCACGACATATGAGCTGTTTCTTCTCCCCCAGGGCTGCACCCACAATCTCCTCAGTTCTCCCAGGCCACACCCAGACACCGCAGGTCTCTTCCCACAGCCACCACCTAATCCCCAGCATAGCTGGCTCTTAGAAGGATGTTGCTGTCTCAGTTTCCCCCAGTTCAGCCAGCCAGTGCAAAGGAGAGGAAAATACATCCTTGAGGAAACAGGTTTTTTCACAGGTTTAATGCCCCAAAAAAAGGATGAAAGAATTGGTCCCAGCACAGTGGCTGATGCAGACATCGCAGGAAATCCTCCTGACTTCCCCTGCCTCTTATTATTTACCTGGAGTTCTGACAGTTAAATCACATGAACACATTATAACATTTCTGAAATCCCAAAGCAGGCACCACCAGGAACTATCCAGAGAGAAACCCTTGGCACCCAGTGCACAGCTGCCAGTAACAGCTGGTGGTGGCTGAGGGTAGAATAAATTGCCAGAGGCCAAGCTACAGCCACCAAACCCAAACTTGTCTAATAGTTACAGCCACTCATTTTGATCTGCAGACTAGGTGTACAAAGACATACAGTCAGGGTTATCTACACAGAAAATAAGAAATAACATGCACATCATTTCCTTCTGCAATTCTCAAACTCGGTGTTATTTTAAATAGGACCAGTGCCATTTTAGATAAGGCAATGGAGAAACTGAGGGCTGGACTCACACCTTGCCTTCCCAGGGGAAGCTTTCTTCTCCAGGATGAGCTGGATGTGAAACAGTAATGACTCAGAATGAGAAAAAGTCATGCTGAAATAAAGGACTGCAGAGTTAGGACAAACAAGAAAACAGCTCAGAACACTGGCTTGTAATTTGCATAGGTAAAATTGTGCTACAATTATAGGTTTCCTGGACCTGTAAAATGGGCTTGTGATGTTATCTTTTTCAAGGGTGTGACATGCAGCTTTTATTTAATGAAGTTTGTGAATCGAAACAGCTTTAAAATTAATTAGTAGGACCAGGCCTGTGGAAACACTCCCAGCTGATGCAGCGCTTGCATGGGAAAGAAAAAATCATTTTAATTGGCCATCGGCATCTAAAAGCAGATGAAAAAGATATTTAGATTGACTGGGAGTGGTGAGGCAGCAGGAAGGGACAGAGTCACAGAAGCACAGAATCGATGCTGAAAGGGCCTCTGGAGATCCCCCAGCCCAACTCTGCTGCTCAAGCAGGGCCAGCTCCAGCAGGCTGAGTGGGCCATGTCCAGCTGGCTGTCGTGTATCTCTGCAGATGCAAACTCCTTCCTCCTCTGGGGAAACTGTCCCCATGTTTGACCACCCTCACAGTAAAGAAGAGAGTTTTCGTATGCGCAGATGGAGCACCACACGTTTCTGTTTGTGCCCTGTCATGAGCCACCACAGGGAAGAGTTTGCCCCCTCCTTCTTCCTGGCCATGTCTCGCACTGGGGAGCCACAAACTGGCCAAGTGCCAGTCAGTGTGGGACACGGGCCCAATTTCCAGCTCCACACCAGATCTGCATCCGTGTCACTGACCAGCAGTGCCTACCTGAAGGAGAACAGAATCCAGCCCGGTCTTGGCATCAGCAGGGAAGAAATGTGAGTCACTGGTGTTTTAATGGCTACCTAGAGCACCTTGGTTCCACATGAGCAAAGGCAACCAAGATGCCTGTGTCCACAGGAAAGTGCAGGCTAAAAACCATGGAATTTCTGGAATGAACACTAAACATATTGTTTACAAAGAAGAGATTGGAATTCCAATTTTGTATCCTAAAATGATTATTTCAGTAATTATTCACACATTTAGTTTTAATAAAACACCCCAAATTACAGCCAGTATTTTTACATAAAAACATTCTTACAGAAGAGCTCTGAATCATTTCAACTTCTATAAGCTACCAAGCTACCCTTGTGTCACAGAGAATCTGCAGAAGAAACATCTTTCTAGTCTACAGGAAAGTCCATTTCCATTTTGCTCTGCAGCCACTTTTCAAAAAAGAATGATTAAATGTTTTTTAAATTGTCTTTTCTCCCCTCTTTCTAAACTTGAAACCACTGTAGATTTCAAAAGATTACCTCTTCAGAGAGCTGCTAAGAACACTGGGTTTTGAATATGCTGAAAAACACTTTAAAGTGTATTCAAAATCACGAAACGGGACTTGCTCTGCAGTCTTGACAATGGTTAATGCTGTAGTAAATCTCAGTTTCCCATCAGCAAATCATGTTGTGTCACCGACCACATTAACTACTGACCAAACTGCATAAAGCAATGGCACCAGTTCCGGACTTTACTGAAACTCAGTCAATGATCCCTGCAGGATTTCTTGCCATACCTTTGTCATAATCCCCAAATTTTCTGCCCTGGAGTGTAATGTGTAAAACACTCAGAGACCCTCAAGTCAGAGTAACTTCTTGTGCCAGCACTGGAGGATGATGTCACAGAGTTTGCGAAAAGCAGCTCTGGTAGCAGAACAAGAGGAGCAGAAACCCTGGCAGCCCAGCACTGAAGGGTCTGTAACAACTTCAAGTCAGAGGAAGCAGCTACAAAGTCTGTGCAGGGCAGTGGAGGGCAGTGGCACTGCCCAGCCCGAGCGGTCAGTACCACTCACAGCCCTGAGCTGGGCAGGGCTGGTGCTGCAGGCACAGGGCGCAGCCCCATCGGACGCATCTTATTCAGGCTTGTCTGTCAGGTGCAATACTCCAGATCCCCATCACCCAAGATAAAGGAGACTTAACTGTAGGATGGAGCCTAAACATGATTTCTGCCACACTTGACCCGGAAACTGCAAGTAATATGCAATACACACAAATCAGCAGGTCTGCCTTCAAAAACACACACATGAACCTCGTCTAGACTGACCTGTTTTATGTGTAGGAAATCACAATGCCTGCAATTAGACCTTAAGGGTAGGGTTTGTGCTCTACATTCAACACAGTTCTTTAGCCAGTACACAGGTCTGAAAAGAAGGAGCTGAGAAATGTATCTATCTCAGCAGACTTTGTGACATGGAGTCTCTGTGGACCTCTTCAGTCATGCATTGGCACAAACAATAAAGCCAGGTTTTGGACCCAAACCGCTCCCATTGTACCTAAGAAACTCCAAACAGTATTAAATAACTTACCTTTCAAAGGCACATCGAATGACTACCAAGATTAAAGCAAAAGGGATGCTGAGCAGGAGATCGCGAGGCTGAGGGTAATGAGTGTCTTCAGATTCTTGCATGTCCTCCCAGGTGATTCCCGGGGGCAGCCAGAACTCGTGCTGCCACAGCCATTCATACAGAGAGCGAGCCATCCTGGAAGGAGGAGAGACCGGAGTGAAGTGAGCCCTGCACACAAGAAAACCTGTCAGCACAAGCTGGGGAAGCCAAGGAGGGATTACACCCTTGCTGAGGTTGCATCTGGCTGAACAGCAGAACAGCTGGGGGATGCAGCACTGCCCAAGGAACCGACAACCTGCTCACAGATTCCTATTGCGTGCTTGGTGAATGCTGACTCCTGGCACCGAACCAAAACGGGTAAAATGGAGAAAAGTGCCTCAGAATTCAACAGAACACTAGTGCCAAACTTCCCAGGTTCACAGATTCCTCTCTACAGCTTGGTATTATGGGGATGTGGCAAGTCTGCTCTATTTTTTTATGTATATCTCCTTATTTTTCAGTTTTTGATCTTTTGTATTTGTTTGTTTCTATTTACAGATTGTAATTCCATTATCTGTGTGTGTGTGTGTATATGCATTATTCTTAGTATTCTGAGACTTCACCTTATAAAAGAAAAAAAAAAATAAAATCAGCCTTTTGCTTTGAATTATTAAGGAAGATACTTCCAGGTAAGAATTTTTATGCTAGGTGGATTTTGCACTGGATTCTTAATGTAATTTTAAAGACTATGCTTGAATGTGGACTCTACATACATGATCAGCAAATTTAGCAGCAAAAAGGACAGCAGAATGTTATGAAGCATTCAACACACAAATACTGTTCCTAGATAACTCTACCTCATACACAAATAGGAGCTGCACCACCCTCCCATACAGGTTGCTCATTCTTAGCTGGTAACAACCAACATCCCAAACACAAGCTCTGAAGTCAAACAGACTCTGTGCAGGCACAGAAGAAGGAAATGGGAATGAAATGCCCAATTGAGATAATCAGAACAGTGCACAGGAAATACCACCTTAGGAAACCAAGGGAAAAAGCATACAATTTAAGTGTCTGGCCCAAGTATTACAAAGCTTCGCTTCAGGCAAAGTCCCAAGACCGGGGCCATTTTCTGCAAGAACTGCCTATCAAATCAAAAATGAAACAATCATTTTATTTTGAAGGTATCTTTAATTCAGATGCAATTTCTCTGTTAAACTCCTTCTCGAATTTTGGAGTCTGAGGGATATTTTCTGAATCACAACCACAGAGTCATAGAATGGGTTGGGTTAGAGAGGACCTTGAATCTCGTCCCACCCCCTGCCACGGGCAGGGACACCTTCCACTATCCTGGGGTGCTCCAAGCTCCGTCCAACCTGGCCTTGGACACTGCCAGGGATGGGGCAACCACAGCTGCTCTGGGCACCCTGTACCAGGGTACACCCTCATGGGGAAGAATTTCTTCATAATATCTAATCTAAATCTAATGTCTTTCAGTTTGAAGCCATTCCTCCATGTCCTGTCACCCTAAGCCCTTGTAAAAATTATATCTCCATCTTTCTTGTAGGCTCCCTTCAGGCACTGGAAAGAATTGTAAACATCCTTTCTTGATTTGGACTTCACTATTCACCTCAACGTGTCCTTTGATCTGACTACAATGGGGAAGAACAGGATGCTATTTCTTCAAATTTGACTCATTTCTCCAGGCACATGGACAGCCAATTCAGTTTGAGGACAAAGCTGATTTAAAATATATGTGTAATTGATAGCAAGTGGATGCAAGCTTTCTAATCACTTATAGAAAAAAATATATCATATAGAGAATTTATATACCATATATAGAAAGCAGGAAAACATTTTCCCTTTTCCCCAAAGAAAAAGGAAAACCATCTTATGAAAAATGCATTCTTCTCCTCCACTGTGCACTGCCTGATTTCAGCTTTTCATACTAAAACCCACAACATAAAAATACCTCTTAAAAATTAAGAGCCTGATATACTGAAGAACTGTAACCAAAAGAAGTGGAAGTATGGCTTCACTAGCACTGAAAAGAACATCCAGGTCTTTTACCAGAGTTCAGTTTGACAATATCAATAGTATTTTCTTTCTGGTGTAGCTTCTGGGCCTCTGGAAACTGCGGTTTTGATCTCACTTCCAGGCTGCTCTCCATTCCTCCTTCTAGCTCTCCTTCCAGACAATGCCTGGACAAAAATCACTGGCACACAAAATGGAGATAAACAGGGTTTACAGATTCTTCAAATCCTGTTTTAAGAACCTGACAAGCAGGATGCAAGAGTTTTTTATCTGCCTGCCAAATCTCAAGTCTCTACAGCTCTCTGGGGCCTAGAGTATAACCTACCTGTCCCCAGCAAGGCTGTCTGGAGGTGGGAACATCTGCTACCAACCACCTGCCCCTGTTCCTCTGGCAGGCCTGTAGGACCTTTAGCACCAGTTCCCTTCCTCTGCCTTTGGTGCTCCAGCAAAAACACGTCAAGCCAGGACCATGGAGGTTCGTGACAGCTTGCTGGTGACAGAGCCAGTTGAAGCACACATACCCACCTGCCAGAAAAAGCTTTTCAGACTACTCAGTAAACATGCTGCTCACCAGCACAGCTCCATTTGGGTTACACAGCCCAGTGCCCATGGGACAGGGTGGCTGGGCCGAACCCCCAAGCCCTGGTGAACCATTTTTTCAGGATGTCCCTGAAATTCCTACAGACTGTGTGAGCCCAGGTTTCTCCATAAAAGTCTACATTTTTAGAGCAGAATGTGTCTGTGTAGAAGCAAACTCTATATGGGCTTAGCCTACAATGAATTCTACATCCTGTCACCATGAAGCATGGTGACACCACACCAAAACAGCTTTTATGCACTTCAGACAGTACTGGATACCAGCTTAGAAGAGTCAGATAACCAAAGTGAGGTGCCTGAATTACCAAGAACTTTACAGGCATTGAACATACCAACCTCAATATTGTTGGTAAACTTCCTTAGCTGTTAATAATCTCAGCTCTAGTCGGGAAAAGCATTAGGAATACCTTGGAGAACTCCAGGGAGAAGTTACACTTCCTGCCTGCCTCAGCTCTTCCAAAAACAACTCTTCAGTGGGTTTTCCCACTGTGCAGACAGAAGGCATGCTGGGGAAAGCTGCCATCACAGCCAGCTTTGCAGCTACACAATCCCACATTCCTCTTCCAGAACTGTATACATCTGGCAACAACACAAAACCACACTTGGTAGAGAACAGCAGCTGAACTCCACTGGGGAGTCTGTGGGAGAATACAAAATAGATTGTCCAATTTGCCTAGGGGGAATATATAGATTCAAAGTGCTAAGGAAGCAAACAGCCATTATCTAATCTACTCTCATGTGCAAAATATAGGTAGTCAGGATCACCCTCATGGAATATTTCTTCATCTTTGCAGCTGTCTTTACACATTGCAAAAATACAGAACAGGGTACAACATGAAGCAACACATATATCTTTCACAATTTATACAAGTGAAGTTCTCAAGTCAAGGCTGCTGGAAAGATGAGGACAATGGTGTGTCTAAAAGGCTCTTTGAGCACCCACAGAAAAGTGTAAGCAGGCCCATTTCTTTCTCAGAAGTTCTTTACACCTCACACAGCATCTATCCTGCACAGTAGCTTTCTAACATGCAGAACCAAGCCCTTCAGCTCAGAATATAGGTCCAACAGAGAAGACACCTCACACAAAGTTCAGCAAGAACAGAGATAAAAAACAACAGTGGGAAACACTGGACAGACCAACATAAGGACTTCACAACAGCCAATGAAATAGTAAACACTGAAAGAACAGCTTTAAGTTGGTTGTAGAAGGTCCATGCAAAGATGAGATCAAAACCAGAGAAGTATCACAGCTATGCCACAGGGACAGGGAGGGCAAGGCTTCGGACACAGGCAAAGTGCAGTCCACAGAGCTCCTCTGAGGTGACACAGCCAGAAGGTCTTGAAGCAGCTGGACTCTGCAGCCCAGTAGCCCCATCCACTGTATTTACTTTGTTGAATCTTGCCTTTCCTGGTGTTGCTTGGTTTTTTGGTTTTTATGAACATGGTGGTTTTATCTGAATCCTCAGCATTACAAAGGTCTCTGCTGCTGGGCTTGCTGAGCTGCTCCAAGGAGAGCAGAACTGCTGCAACTGCAGTGTCTGCAGCAGAGCAGCACTGCAGGGCTCCCCACCCTGAGCCACAGATCACCACTGTACTTACCCCCTCAGGGCCAGGTTTATACTTGGTTTCGCTTTCGAAGCAGAACTGTTTGAGAAGAAGCAGGGCATCCAGCTAAAGAGGTTATTCCTTGTCTCACAGGTAAAATGGCTAAGCAGGTTTGCCCAGAAAATATTAACTGTTGCTTACATCTTCAAAGAGTTACTCTGCTGCTTCACTTACAGACTCCGTTCCCAAGCTAAACATTAATATATAGGTACACAAATATTCATGTAAATTTACATGTGTGAATATAGCAGATAAGGGTGGAGACGAAACAGAGAGAAACAGCTTGCACATCTTGGAAAGAACTGGCTACAAAGGCCTTGGAGTACTCAACTACAGCAGACATGGTCCATTGTCTGCAGGTGGATTATACAGGTTTGTGGGTGAACCATGCCACAGCTACAAACATCCCTGCAGTGGCTCTGGGCCAAGCCATTTAGGTCAGCCAAGTCTTATTAGCTTAAGTGCAGCATCATGCTAATGACCTGGCTGCCAGACCAGCGCAGGCATTCCTGCAGCAGCCTTCCTTCCTGGTATGGCCAGTTTTCCCAGGATGCCATCAGCCACCAGCAGCACAGCACTGCCACAGGGGAAATTACCAGTTAATGGGGAAGCAGGATGCAGTTATGCTGCTTCTCGAGTCAAGTTGCTTTACTTTTCCATGGGGTTAAGCCTAAATAAAACCAAAAAGCCTCTTTAGTCTTGTATGCCGGAGACCAAAATGGAGAGGCTTGTCCTATCTTCCTGAGAAACTGGGGTCAAGAACCAAAGCCCTCCATACAGTTATAAAGGTTCCTGTTATTTCAAACTGGAAGAGCCATAATGTTCCTGTCCCACTCTAGTCCATACTGCCTAAACTTGAGTTTCCATTGCCTATTATGCATTTGAACCTTTAGCTCATTTTGCTAAGAAATCAATTACTCAAGTACTCCATGGGTAAATTCTCTCCTGACAGCTTTTCGAAGGCAATTTCTTGTTTGATACTTCCCATAATCCTGATGTCTTCAACTAAAACTACTTGTTAGAGCTACCGAAGAGAAGTTACTAGTTCAGACACGAAACTTACTGTGTCTCTATTAGGCAGAAATAAGTAGTTTTGACAAATAAAGCTCTGACTAACACAGCACAGGCTATCTTTTGAACACCCATACTATATTTAATCTCTTAATCTCCATCTCCAAGGTGTTTTTCTTTTTTTAAACCTTCACACTAATGATCACAATATTGGTATTATAGGATTATAGTTGCTAGGATAATTTTTGCCTTCTCTTTTTTTTTTGTAAAGTCTTTTATATGTTTCTTCTAATATATATCAAGATTTGGTTAAATTTATAGATAAAAAATTTTTGCTCCACAATTCTTAATTACATCTAGCATTATTTTCAGCATGCCGAGACGGAAATTAGTTAGTTAGAGTCTCCTGCCTGAAGGGAATACATGAAGCTTTTCAAATTTCACTTCAGCTTTGACATGTTCACTTCCATTTCCTCATCTCTGTTACCCATCCTGGAGTCATACCTGCTTTCAGATATTGCCTTATTCATAATAACATTTCGCTTGCCTGAGATCCCTTTTTTAAACTATGTTTCTCTTGGTTCTTCACCATTTTAAGGCTTTTCTTATAATGCAAATTTAACCATGGATGGACAGTGTCCAAGGGACTCAGCTGAAATTTATCAGTTAAGAAGAATGCCTAAGAAGGTCCTCTCAGGGTAATGGAAAAATATTTAAACCTTTCCATATAGTTCCAGTCCATGAACTACCTATTGACCTTAGCTCTCCTAGCATGCCTCCTCACCCTGTCAAAGTAATATTCCTACAAAACCCATCACCCTCTACACCTCCATTTCTTTGAACTTCTTTTGCATATTTTTACAAGCCTGCTTGCTCTGGCCATAACTGATGTGGACTCTCCAATCACATGACCAGGTTTTGGTACTAATCTCTTTTTACCTGCAGCTAATTCTGCTTTATTTCTGCCCCCAGTCTTCTCATCTCTTTCTCTTGTAACTCTACATCCCCTTTTCCCTAAAACTACAGCTTCTGGCAGAACCTCCATTTGTTTTTGCATTAAATAAGATCTTTCAACTGACTAGAAGCAAGAGAAATGAAACCACAATCTCCTTACCTTTGTAATCACCAACACTACGTTCTCCAGGCTCACCCTCCTCACCCAGACTCTTTTCTCCATATACTCTTCTTTGGAAGCTAATTGAAAATTTGAAATTATTTGTGCAGCTTTGTTTCTCCACCAATATCCAGTTACCCTCAACTTCCTAGCTTTCAGATGTTCTCCTCATTTAGATCTACCAGCTGACATTTCCTACCAAATTATTTCATGTCTGCTCTTCACACAAGAATAAATTAATTTTGCAAGTCATGTGCTGCTCTGTTCAAAGGCAAAAATTTTCATGTACACCATCTTTTGGGAGAGCTCTGTTCCAGAAAAACCATGAAATACCCAAGCAAACATTTCAAACTGCAAATAAAAGTTCCACAATAGACAAACTTGCTTACATAGATCTGCAGAGAACACCTTCCTCACCCAGCACAAATTACATACTAACTCCCATACCTTGTGCTCCACTTGCCAGCTCCTTCCCTGCTGGGCTGCTCTGCCTGCAAGTGCTTTGCTCCCGAGCAGACTGCCAGGTATGACCGACAGCACGGGTTTCAGCTGATGTCACTCACCACATCAGAATGCAAATCAGACAGCTCTTCTCATTCAATCATCCCTCACTGAGGGGGATGAGTACAACTTCCTGGTTTTGCCCAGGGAAAAACAAGCATTAATTTATTCAGGTATAAAAAAGGCCAGAAAACGCCTTGTCCTGACACTTGGGAATGATGTTCTGCTACGGAATACTAACTGTACAAACCCAAAAATTCAACAAAAAACCACTGGAGACTGCATGCTGATTCTTTGGGTAAGGCCACATAGCTGTGAAGAAAGCTACAGACCATACTGTGGCTGAGTAAGAACATCTGACACCACTGGTGTCCAAGTAAAGCAACTGAGGCACCCAAAGCACCAGCTACATCTCCACAAAACACAAAGACACGTAGTCCCAGATCTGTGGGGGTTCCCCTCCGGTGGGGCTCCCCCCCTTCCCCTGGGAAGAGGGGACCCTGGGGTGGAAGCACGCCCTGGGCAAGGGGTTTCCCTCTGCTGATGCTGATGTACCTGGGTCCTGTTTCTCCTATTGGCCATTCTCAATGTCCCCCTGCCCTGAGAACTCTCTACTTAAGGTTGGTTTTCCCATGAGTCTAGAGTCTTTGTGCCCAGCCTTGGAGCCATGTGGGGCTGGAAATAAATACCTCTGAAACATCTATGCAAAGACCCCTTCCCTATTTCTTTCCACTGGCACTACTGTCTTCGGGAAGGTTGCAGGAACCTGACTGCAACAAATGGTGGAGAAAGCGTGCAGAAGTCAAGCAATCATCCCTGGAGACAGTGAACAGAGGAACAGCGAAAATTCTAAAAAATCCACAGGAACTCAGGGAGTAGAATCCCCTGGGTCTTTCTCCTTGCTTTTGTTCTGCTGTTCCCTCTCAGACTATGGAGGAACTGTGGAAAGAATCACGGCTATCCGAGTCACAAAGGGAAATTTATCTTAAACTTGAAAAAATCCTTGAACAGCGATACGTGAATTTTAGCTTTACTCAGGCTCAAAAAAAATTAAAACTTAAAATTAAAAATTAAAACTCAAAAAAATTAAAAACTAAAATTAAAACAGCCAGCCACTTCCTTGGCTGGCTGTTTAAGAACTTTTTCTATGTTTATTGGGACTTAATTCTTATGAAAAACTTCTGGAAGGATGTTTGGACAGAGTTAATGTCACAATTGAAATGTGCCAATGGAAGAATATTTCCATGAATATTATACAATTACGGAGGCTGTTGAGAAACATCAGCCGTGTCCCCGTGAAGTTAACCATTTCTCACGACCCCCCTCCCCGGCAGCAGGGAATGGACGCCACCGCGGGACCACACGGTGTCCAGATCGCATGACCACACTCGTAAAGTGTCCCCCTCCGCCCGGTGTCCTGGCGGCGCAGGCGGTGGACTCTGCCCCTGCCTCAGAGCCTTCTGCCGCGCGGCCGCTGAGTTACGAGCCACGGCGAGGCAGTTCCTGCGGGCACATGCGCCCGCACGTGAAACTGCGGTCCTGGCAGCTCCGGTGGAGAAAAGTGGTGGTTGCCATGGTAACGCGAAGGCCGGCAGCTCCGGGCGGGGCTCTGGGCAAAGCGGCGGCGGCGCAGCGCCGAGGGACGGCGGCACACACAGCCACCCACGGAGTGGTGGCGGCAGCGACCGAGCGGGCGCGGGCGGACGGCGGGCACGGGAGATGTGCCTGGAGGAAAAGAGTGACCAAGCAGGCAAACGGCAGGCACGAGAGATGTGCCTGGAGGAAAAGAGTGACCGAGCGGGCGGACGGCGGGCATGGGAAAAGGAGGACGGCGGCCCCGGCCCCCCCGGTGCGAGAGTGGTGGCAAAAGCATCTGCACGGTGTGCAGGTGAAAGCAAAAGCAGGAGCGCGGCAGGGACCAGCAGTGAGGCAGCGGCCGCTCAAAAACAGCATAAACAGAACAAACACAGATCCGTANACAGCATAAACAGCACAAACACAGATCCGTAAAAGGAAAAATCATCACGGCTAAGGTTTTGGGGACTGTACAGTGGTTTAACGTTAAGCAGCATTAAGGATTTATCACCTGAAGTGACACTAAAGAAGATGTGTTTATTCATTGAACTGCAATAAAAAAAAGAATAACCCCAAGAAGTACCTCTGCAGCGTAGGAGATGGGGAAACTGTAGAATTTGATACTGTACAAGGAAGAAAAGGCCCTCAAGTGGCCAATGTTACAGGCCCTCGTGGTGTTCCTGTAAAAGGCAGCAGATATGCATTAGACTGCAGTCATCCTAAACAACATCCACACCAGCAGCCAGCTAATCATAACAACAACAGAAAACCTGCCCCTGCAACTACAACACCTCACGAAAGGCTAAGTTGCACCCCTTTAAGTGTTCAACAACCCCCCACCTTCATCCTACTTTTCCCTTTTATCCTGTACCCAATATGAACCCCTTTCTAGGTTTGTTCCAATTCTATTATCCCCAGTTCATGTTTCCACAAATTCCTACCCCATTTCTCCCCCCATGGTTTCCCTCCCAAAACCATGCTTTCCCATTCCCTTGCTATGCAGCAAGCAACCCATCCTCCCAAGGTTCCTTTTCAATACCTAGCGGGGGATGAAAAGAGGGAGGAAAGGAAAGGAAAGCCCTCAAAAAGAAACAACTTTTTTCCTTTAAAACTTAACTATCTTTGTTTTGAGTCCCAACAGGCACAGGTGAAAGAGACTCTCTCCTGAAGTGTGCTCAGAGAGCCTCCATCTCTCTTCTGCCAGCTCTGAAATGCTCCAAAAAAAATCTGTTTGGACTTTGGGCAACTCAGAGGGTGGCTTGTATTCTTTTGAAATTGTTTTTGTCATTTTGTGCTTGTTCAATTGTTTCACATGTTGAGCTTTAAAACCCTTGAGAAAAACCTTCTTAATAAAAACAAAAGGGTGAGGTGTTGGGGTTCCCCTCCGGTGGGGCTCCCCCCCTTCCCCTGGGAAGAGGGGACCCTGGGGTGGAAGCACGCCCTGGGCAAGGGGTTTCCCTCTGCTGATGCTGATGTACCCAGGTCCTGTTTCTCCTATTGGCCATTCTCAATGTCCCCCTGCCCTGAGAACTCTCTACTTAAGGCTGGTTTTCCCATGAGTCTAGAGTCTTTGTGCCCAGCCTTGGAGCCATGCGGGGCTAGAAATAAATACCTCTGAAACATCTATGCAAAGACCCCTTCCCTATTTCTTTCCACTGGCACCACTGTCTTCGGGAAGGTTGCAGGAACCTGACTGCAACAATGATCTATGTGTGTTTCTCAAGAGTGCAAATGTAAAATGTAAGAAGGAGGCACCTATAAACCCCAAATAAGCTATTCATTAATTTCTTTGTATTTTTTCCTTCATTCTTTCTCCTGACACCTACTATTTCCTCCAGTCTCACTGTAGAAAGAGCAGTCACTGTCTGACATCGCTTGATAGAATTCAGGAAGAAAATCAAGTTATTGGCCTCAGGCCACAGTGAGCTAAGAAGACAGGTTAGAAGATCACTCAAAGAATGAAGAGGGAGATTACTTCTCCTAGAACTGCTCACATGTTCTTTCTCTAAATTCATCTGTACCAAACAAAGAAAGAGTCCAGCAGTCTTAATGACACTGTGTCCTTCAATCTGTGTTAAGAGACAGTAAAAACTGCCAAAAAGCCTCTAAACAGAAATGCTATTTATCTGCAAAGATTGTACCAACAAGCAGTTCATACACCAGTAGAAGCCTTTTCACAGATTTTGGAAGGAGAAAGGCACAAAAAGGAATCACATACTGTGAGAA
Organism: Platysteira castanea; assembly: GCA_013397175.1. Classification (NCBI taxonomy): domain Eukaryota; kingdom Metazoa; phylum Chordata; class Aves; order Passeriformes; genus Platysteira; species Platysteira castanea. The sequence continues at coordinate 29,517 of VYXC01004301.1, read as the reverse complement.
AACACACTGAATAAGGCTCAAAACTTTCAGCCTGGGCAGCAATAACTTTGAGAGAAACTCTTCCAAAGGCAAGTTCTGGCCTTATAACCGAGTTTATGTGCATGGATGTTCAGATGCTGGAGGAGCAAAAAATACTTGCCCAGATCATTCATGACAATACATACCATCATGAAAATACATTTTTTCTACTGCCAACTGAAGTCACTCAACTGATTAGCCCTAACCCTGTTACTCAACAAACACGTATCAGGCTGCAAAAAGTTTAATTCTAATTTAAAAATTGGGAATAAAAAAAAGCAGGTAGTAGGTTCAATCTTCCAAGCCATAATTGAGTCACCTAATTGACTTAAAATACCAATACAGCTCTCAAGAAAGCCTTTCTTTCTTACAAGCTCGTGGGACACTGCAATGCTTCTCCAATGCATTACCTGACTCTCCAGCCCTTTTGAAGCATAAACATTCCTGAACAGTTGTACTGTTGTGGTCTGATGGCCCTCTCCTAACCCATCCTCTAAGAATCACCCTTGGCAAGCCCTTCTGGTCCGTCCAGGACAGCTCCTCCTCTTCTGTCCTTCTGCCTTCAGCCATGCACTCGGTTCCAGTTCTGAGTTTGTTGCAGCCCTCAGAAGCTCTTCACCCTTAGTTTCACCTACAATTCCTACTTCCCTGCAGTCCAAAGCATCACCATTGCTCCTAATTCGTACAGTCAAGCCCTACAGTCAATCAAGCACTCTTATCCCTCTTTCTCCCACAACCAGGCCATTTCCCCAAAGACAAGTTTTCTAATTCATCACACCAGCACCTCTGAGCATCCACCTCAGTGAAGCACTGAACTCCTGAACAGCTGATCTTGGGTCAAAATGAGAGAACCTGCTGTGTTAAATACGGGGGCCTAAGGGACAGATGTGTGCAACCTCTGCCAGACCTCGCAAAGATGAAACAGCAAAATGGGACTGGGTCATCTTGAACGCCACTGTAGGTTAGAAAAGTGCTTACCTACCAGCTGGGATTAATCTGTTGCATGAAGTTGAGGGAGGCATCCTGTATTACAGTGCAGTACACCTACACATGCAGTCAATGACTTTCCACACAACTCTCGCTCTCCTCCCTTATACAGGAGACACACAGGTTTTAATTACTTTCTATGAGTTGGCTTTAATTTTCAGTATCAACAGTTCCATCAGTTTCCCAGGTATTTGTTCCTGCAAACTCCCCAGCCTGTTCCAAAGCTTAGGAAAAAGAAAATTAATTAGTCTAAAATTAAGATTCTTTTAAATTATACTCCGACCTGTAAAACTAGTACATGTTTTCATGATTTTTCATTTCAAAACACAAAACTTAAAACCTTATCTAAGAACATCTACATTCCTAACATTACTGCAAAAGCAAAATATGTTGAAAACATTGAGAGGAACTGATAGAAAGATTTCCTTTTCTCCAAGATTAAAAGCATTGAGACTCACTTTTCACAAGCATTACTGCTTAATGAGTAATGCAATCTATCACATGATGATGTTCATTTAAACACAAATGTGAATATGAATTATTCTTCATTAGCAGAGATAAAACCTCCATGATAGGGCAGCTTATAAAGCAGAATGTTAAACTCTAGTTGTTTCCATAGGCACCGTCCTCTTTTCTCTGCTGGAGTAGTGCCTAACACGAAGAGAACCTGCCTCCAGTGAAGCTTTACCTATTAAATAAACAAATCACCATAGGACGGAGTATTCCTTGTCAAGATTTGAAGGCTGCACTGTGCTATTCATCCAGCAGTTCTGGTGTTATGGGATGGCTTAACTACATATGCAATTAATGCTTTTAATGAGCGATCCCACTGGACACAGACAGGGCTTATTCGGGTTGCTTAGCCCTGGTGGTCCTCTTGGTCTCCTGACGAACACGGTCACTCTAAGCTGGACTCCTGCTCCTGCTCTGCTGCTGAGGAACCCTGTGTTTGCTGCAGGCACAAGCGGATCTGAGAGAGAACGCTGACACCACGTTTATCCCTCCCTGGGCCAATTCCTCTGCTGAACACACTCCTTTCCCTCGCTGCAGCAGCTGCTCTGCCCTGCCTGAGCCGACACCACGCTGCCTGCAGCAGCTGCGGAGGGGGCAGACCCCAGCCCCAAGCACAGGCTGGCGCCAGCCGCAGCCACTTGGATCCCCCAGCACACCCTCAGCACCTCCGGCTCCTGCAGCACAGCCCTGATTCATGCTGGCTGAGCTCAGGGTTTATTTTTAAAATACAGATACTGAGGGTCACTTTCTCCTTGCTTCAATTCACCACAAGTAACTTTACAAGAAAAGTCACACAGAAATGATTATTTGGGGAATTCTGCTTTCATGCTTTTAATTCAGTATCCTCTCTAAACAGAAAAATTCCTCTGATCTTTTCTTTGAAAACATTAAACACAAACTCTGACAATTCATCTTTCAAACTCTGCAGAAGGATCTTTCACATACGTATTAAGACAGACAGATGAACAATAGGGAAGCCGTTGTCCCAAAAGCTCTTGTAGTACCTCAGGGATAAAAGTAACACTGCTTATTACAAAGAAAATACTCTGAACAAAGTCTGTCATTTACCTTTTTCACAATTTATTTCTCCTTATCTGTTTTGATTCAAAGCCTCAGCACTTGTTGGGTTGGAAGGTATATGCCATACCTGTGGCTACCAGTGCAGCAACCTCACAAAGAAAAGTATTTGAAGAATTTCTTTATTTTTGGAACTGACTTTTAAAACAAAGACACTAGTTGTTATCAAAACCAGTTTCAGTAAAAGGTGAATCAGTCTTGAAGTTTATGGAATTACTGCAGTCCTCTTTGAACATATTTCCTATTTTTCCAAATAAAACTTCTAAATTAATTAAAATTAAAGCATATTGGAAAAGGAGTGGGGAACATGCACTGGGTTCTTGACATTGCTATTTAATTCTGGACAAACATGCTGAGGTGTACTCATCAGTAAAGATGAAAACACTTCAAAAATGACCCCCCAACAGAACAGCGTTAACTGGACTTTCAAAACTGGGAAAATGATGCCATTTGTTTCCTTTTTACTTAAGAAGAACCTGCCATAGAATGCCAGTAGAATTAAATACGAAACCTTCAATACAGATATACTAAAGGTGAATACATGCATATAGCAGAGACCCACAATAAAATGCAAATCTTTATTTGAATGAGGAGATTGGCTAAGGGCACGGAACACAGGTAAGGGCAGGCACCTAGATAAGGTGGGAAACACCCTACAGCCAGGCTAGTGTGTGAGACCAGGAGCACTGAGTCACTCCATGAGCGCACAGCAGGCCCAAGGAGAGGAGCTCTGCCTCCACCTGCGGTGGCCAGGAGGCATCCAGGGGAGAACAACGCTTTGCACGCTCAGCCCTTCGTGGCAGCTCCACAGCAAGCCCCAGTCTGGGCTGGGTAACAGCTCCTGGAACTGACCCAGAACCACGGCCTGCACGGGGCACGCCAGGGCTGTCCTCGCTGCTGGGCAGGGGGCAGTGCCCCAGCTCCTGGCAGTTTCCTGTACACCTCCTGTCAGGTGTACTCCAGGTCTAGGGAGTCTGTCAGCTGCAGCTTTTACAACAGAACCTGCAGTGTGTGGCACTGCAATGAAACGGTGCTGTAAATGTGTAAATTCTACACATGTAACATATTCCATTGAAGTGTTCAATTACTCAATTAATATTAACTAGAACGAGGATAATTAATTTTACTAGTAAGAAATAATGACAGGATTTTGGCTTTCTAAACAGCAATCTATTTTTAAGTAAGACTTTTGACTTCTCCTTTTCCATGAAAGTGTGGCTTTTCTCCTACAGGGAAGAAACCTGGAACAGACATTAGAAATCCAAGCAGGATATAAAACACAGAGCACAATAAACAATTTGGACTCCAGAAATCTCATGACACTTTTTTTTTTTTAATCAACAGGCTCTAAATTCACAGCTAAAGTGGAGTCAGTTCAAAACTGTATGCCTCTCAGTTCAACTGCACCCCTGTATTTTAGTGTGTACTTGTTATGTCATAGTAATGGCTGGATACATCCAGTGAGTCTAAATTTATTAAACAAATGTGATTTTTCAGATAATGCTGTGAGATAATGACTCAATTTTCAGCATTTCAGAGAACAAGTACATGTTACTTACACCCTACAGTACAGAAGATCAAGATGGACTATTTGTTCTGACTTGTGCATGTTAGTTCTTTGACATTCTATAATCTCCTTTCTTCTAAGCTTGCTTTCACCTGAACAAAGCCTGAGACTGGAGGACCACAGAGGGAAAAGAAACAGATGTGTTTCCTTTAAGATTGTATCAGTGGGTGGAGAGATCCACTACAGTCCTTAAAATGAAACTGCTGCTCTTCAGGGTGAAGATTCCCCCGCTGAGACAGGTTCCTTACAACTGAGAGCCAGTGTAAACCAACAGAGTCATCAAAGACTGGACCCTGGCCTCCACCCGTTCCTGGCCAGCTCTGCCACTTCACTGCCACCACCCCACCATGCTCAATACAGGAGTTTGTGAGGCTTCACAGAGAACCAGCTTGAGAAAAAGATTGGGGCTTAAACCAAGCTTTTTTGTTTCTACTTGGGGATGATTTACCTCATGCCAGTTCCTCAGTGCAATTTACTTCCTGGCTTCAAAATAATTTGTGCAGGCTCAATGCAAGCTGTAAGGGGAAATGACAAGTAGCCTGGACCTGGCAAGGGTGGCACTTCTCTCTACAGAAACGCAGGTCAAGCTGATTAAACTGTACCTTCACTGAGCTCCAAATGCCCATCTGCTACATCATACCTGGATATATCTGGATCCATGTCATCAAGTCCTTACTGGCCTCTGCAAAAGGAACCTGAAAAAAAAAACCAAACCAGAAAATTAAGCCTAAATATATGATATATGCAGCTTCAAGCAATTCCTGCATGCACATACACAACTAACTTGCAGGGACCCTCTGCAAGGGTCATCATATCACACCAAACACCATGCCTGTATTTCTCTCCTGTTTCTCTCAGGAGTGAGTAGCAAGCTTATAGAACTATCCCCTACTCATCTTAGACCTGAAAAAGTAGTGTACAACAACATTCTAGCTGCATTTTACCCTCTTGCAGAGAAACTGGCTATGAATTAGGGTCTGAAGATTCCCTGAGGGATCTTTCATTTACGACAACTGCTTCCGAAGTCTGGACAAACCATCACGACCTCAGCAGCTGGCAACTCAGCTGCTACAGCTCAGCTGTGAGGTGCCTCGATCTGCTGCAAACACTGGTCACAAACCCAACTCTGTGCACAGTGCTCTCCAAAAAGAGAAGTCCCACAGACTTGGAAGAAAATGAAACAAGCTCAGGCGTGTGCCCAGATGGCTGGAGCCTTGTCACCTGTAGCTGTACTGACTAAACACTCCTTTACCATAATCACTTTTCACAAGCAGAATTAGCAGGTTTGCAGTTTGATTTTTGTGTATTGAGCCCACATAAGCTGCTTCCTAGAATAATGCTAAAATAAGTGATCTACAGAGGCTTTCACTTCCTTCCCTGCCCTGTAAAGTATTGTTCTCTGCCATAAACATGTTAGAAAATATAAATTTGGATAAATCTCTGAACCTGAAAGCAATTTCCCCCCAAAAGCTCTGCAGGGAAGAGTGCAGGGTATTATAAAAGCTAGAGTTATAATACAGAAAGCAACTGAACTTTCCTGACACCTTTTTGCTTCTTAAGCCTTCTGGGGCTCATGAATATCATCAAAGATTTTCAATTAGCTGCCTTTCAGAAAAAGTCTGAATTGCAGGAATGCCTGATTTAGTTATTTTTGTGTTTACTGGACGCTGCCAGGTTTATAAAAGATTAGCTGTTGTCAAGATACTGATTTTCCAGAGCTCATGCTCTACTTCAGATCAAACATCATTAAGGTTCTGCTCTCAAAAGGACATCAGAAACTGCAAGTGGTGTTCAAAAACCAAATAAAAATGCACTCCATCAATCTGGACCTCATGAAGTGAAGAAAAGGACTCCATCATGAGGACAAGTTTTAAGAAGAAACCTTCTTTAGCTCTACTTCGCCAAAAAAGCATATACCAGGAAACTGAACTTCTAAGCCCGTGACGATGCCTGCACGAGTACACAACCTCGGGGCTTTGGAGTTCAGACAGGTCGGTGTCCCCAGACAGACTCGGGAGGCAAGAGCAGATAATTTAGACATCCTCAAGCACCACTGGTCTCTCTTTTGGCAATGCAGTGTCTCCCCAGACACTGTCCAACAACATGGGAAAACAACACCAACTCAGAAGAGTTTTTCTTTTCATTGGAGCTGAAATACAGAATTAGTTCCCTAAGCACAACATGTAGGGTTGGCAGCAGGAATCCAATCCTTGCCACATGTGAACAGAGAAGCCAAGTCTCTCGTAGTTACTGGTGTGACAGGCAGCAAACATAAACCCATTTCTGTGGATTTTGATAGACTATAACAAAAGGACAGGGCAATAATAATTCTTCCTTGCAGGTATTTACTCTCCTTCCTGCCTGGAAGCAGTTGTCATGCTGCAAACTCTCTACCCTCTGCTTTATCTCCTTAACATAACTCTGACATGAGATGGGAATTAGATTAAGAAAATTAATATTATACATGAATTTCAACAGATTTTAACAGCTAATAACCCTCAGCAGCTTTGACTCCCAATAAAAAGCTCTTTTGGCTTAACATAAGATGCACTTTTCAATTTCGGCAGCTTCTTTGCTGCTCTGAACATGAGCATCTCACAGAGTCTGTTATCTTCAAGTGTACAACCCCCAGACTAAAAACAGCTTTGTCCTTTTTTTTTTCTTTGAAACAGAAACACAGAAAGAATTCCCCTGCATTTTCAAGCCTCATGGCTATCTTGATAAAACTGAGGTTGTAGATTCATCAATCACCAGCTGAGTCTCACGCTTCACCCCAGTTCCCACTGCTGGCTGGAGGAGAGGTTGGTTCCTTCTGAGGACAAACTTTACCACGTGTGTCCTCTCACATACACCTTCCATTTGACTCTGACAAAACTTCTCTCACAAAACTCCATATTACATTTTCAAAAGAAGGAATTACATTTAGATGATGATAAACTGATGTAGATAAAGATGCATTTTCCAGTCTGGTGAGCTAAAATTTGGCTGTTGGACTGCAAATTAACACCGCTCTGTTACAGAAACGCTCACCTCATGCCCTGACACCTGACCTTTACTCTTATCCCACTGCCATTACCTCCTAAAACCTACCAGCTGGTCTGGCTTCAAACGCCTCTACAAGTGGAATTTGCTGTCAAGCATCTGATTTGAGGTTTTCGGCAACTCCAGACTAAAATTAGGGTTGGTTGGTTTGGTTGGTTGGTTTTTTGTCGTTATCCTACTTGAATTTTGATCATTACACAAATCTTTCTAAAGACAATTCAAATCACAAACGAAATACCTCAGCCTCCTGTCCAGCTCTGCCGTCCTTTTCTCTGGGAACAGTTTTCATTGCCAGCAAGAAAATCTTCCCTCAATTCCATGGCTTTTCATGCCAAGGGGTAAAAGCGACACCTCCGTCCTCGCCCCGGGCTGCGCGGNCAGCAAAACTGCAGCTGCTCTTTACACGGAAAACAGTTAAAGTACTACATAGTACTTCAGTCAAAACAAGGGGAAAGTGCTCCCTCCGTGGACCACGGCTTTGGAATTAGCACAGTACAGCTGTGTAGATTTTAAGGCCGGAAAAAAACACCCTTAAGATGATCTATTCTGTCCTGTGTTACGCAGGCCAAAAAAAATTCCACTCCGTCATTCTTGCTCTCAAGCCTCAGGAGCACAGATCCTGTTTGCTGTTCCTGTGCTTTAATGCATTATTGGAGCACTTAGGGCTGTTCCCTTGTCTCACTGAAATGCTGTCCACCAGCTCTTTCTTGCCAGAGTTTTCTAAGGCTGTAGTCAGCACGGTTATGATGAGCATGGTTATAAATACCTTTGCAGAAAGAAATGTGAACAATTTAAAAACAAACACGGAGACTTGTTAACAGTTTTCTCGCTTACACATTGGAGTCCACCTGCTCCATTCCCACCAGGCAGTGCACAATCCAGCTCGGGCAAAGGGATGGCTTGTAAACAGCCTGTTACAGTAGCCAGGTTGCTACAGCATATCAGAGAATATAGTTGCATGCAGTACTGGGGCTCTGGAGTTAGAATCCTGTCAGGAAACTCTGGCCATGTCACACCCTCAGGGGACCCCGATGCTCCTATGAGCAGGTGGTTGTCCAGTATCTCCTTGTGTGGCATCACTGAAACCAACTTAAAACAGTGCTTGATATGCAATGCCTGTTATTTATAAAGCCAGTTTTTCTGGGGCTGATCCAAAGCCCACTGACATGAACGAAAACTCCCACTGACTTCCAAAGGATTGGGATTGGGCTTTCCATGAGCAAAAGTCTGCTTATTTCAGTGTGTGTAGTAAGTGAAACAAAAATATCTAAGACTCCTGCAGCAAAGGAGGGTGTTCAGGTGTTTTTTGCCTTTTATTTCCCTTGGGTTCGCTGTGACCCTCTCAGTTACAGAGGTGTGACCCAAGTCCTTCCACTCAGGAGGACCCATCTGTGTTCTCACCAGAGGCTCCCCAGCACACAGACCCACAGCAGCACCACAACCCAGCACAAACCTGCCAGGCTCTGCACAGCAGCTCAGAACACAGCCTTGGGGAGAAGTCCTAACCCTGCATGCCTCAGCAGTCCATAATCATAAATCATGGTGAGTTTAGAATTACGAGTGCTGAATACTGCTACTCAATCCCTCTGCAGAGTGCTGCCTTCAAGCCATAAAAGATACAAGTCTTTTTGGGATCTGTACCTTGAGACCCAAAGGGGTCTGAAGGACAAAGATGGGCACACAGTCTCGTAACAATCATGTTTCTTCAATAACTTCATGAAATAATTAGGATATGAGGTACTTAAAAATAATTAATCGTTTTAGAATATGGACTGCTGAACCCCTGCTGGGTTAGAATTTATATGGCAATATATTTATGAGTATACACAGGTTTATAAAAATGTAATCACTTATCCAGCAGATGCCCACTGTGAATTGGATGATACTGTGTTCAGAGGTCAAACAAGTCCTCTAGTTATCGTCCATGAGAGCATTACCCTCTGAAATCCTGTTCAGTGAGTCCAAATGAAGCTCTGAGCGAGCCTGATGGCCATTTTGTCTGTGAGCTCTGGGATGCGATGCTGGACACTGGAAAAGCTGAAGGGTGGCCTTTGCCAGTGGGAACAGCACCCTCGAGTGGGAAAATGAAGTCCCTCCCAGCCAGCAGGACCTGATGTAAGCAAAATTAGTTAAACCTGGAGAAGAGAAGGCTCTAGGGAAACTTCAGAGCCCCTTTTAGTCCCTTAAGGGGCTCCAAGGGAGCTTGGGAGGGACTTTGGACAAGGGCCTGGAGGGACAGGACACAGGGGAATGGCTTCCCACTGACAGAGGGCAGGGTTAGGTGGGATCTTGGGCAGGAATTGTTGGCTGTGAGGGTGGGCAGGCCCTGGCCCAGGATGCCCAGAGCAGCTGTGGCTGCCCCTGGATCCCTGGCAGTGCCCACGGCCAGGCTGCATGGGGCTTGGAGCAACCTGGTCTGGTGGAAGGTGTTCCTGTCCATGGCAGGGGGTGGAATGAGATGGACTTTAAAGTCCTTTCCAACACAAGCCATTCTGTGATTGTGTGAAACTCCAAATGCAATTGAGCACTGGTGCCCCCAGAGCCGGGTGTGCCCAGGCCTGGCAATGGTGAGTGAAGGATCTTGCCTGCTGTAGCACATGAGCTGGGCAGGGCTGCTGGGCATTGCAGCCTTACTGGTCCATCTGCCCATCAACAAATCTCACCTTGTGCGGATTCTTGCATTTCAGTCACTCTTGAGTTGTGACTCTCATGATGCTTCAACCTACTGTCTTATTCATGCACCTCTCAATCCTAATGAGGATCCCAAAGCCACTATAAATGAAAACCAGGATACAGTGTTTTCATGGGATTAGTTCATCTACTCTTGAAATAGATCCTGTTTCTGAAGAAAGAGGGAGGCTTGTCTTCAGGAGATACTGCAATTCCTCAGGTGTTGAGAGAGGATGCTGTGAGACAGTGTCTAACTGGAACTGCTCAGGTAGTTCCTGGAAGAACATGCAATTATTTATACCTGAAATTTGACAAAATGCTGTTGCTAACAGGACTATCCTTTTGAACATGTCTTTCTGATTATCACTTTGTGGCTTTTTGTCAGAGCAGAGTAAGCTGGGAATTTGGAAGGAGCCATCAGTAGCAGACAAACTCAGAAACTGACTTCCTGTAGGTGAGGCATAGGTTTATGGTCAGGCAATGAGGGTGTCAGGGTAGATACTATGGCTGATACATCCCTGATGCTTCTCAAGAGGAGCCCAACCATGATTAACTGCACCAAACCTCCTTTCTAAAAATGCTCGTGTTCTGAATCAGTGACATTACTCATACCACCACTTCTAACACTAACAGTCTGAGGAGTCTTAAAGTCTTCATATCATCAGCTAAGCCAGGTCATTAAAATAAATACTCACTGTCTTCACAGAAACAAGGTATCTCTGTTCCAAGTCTGCTGGCAATTCCTTCTGTAGAGGCTATGAAATCCAGCTCCAGCTGGGTGCCTCCACATCTTCTTGCTCACGGCACCAGACATGGCACCGTTTTGGCACTGGCTGTGGCCAGTGGGGAATTGAGCATTACATGACTAAGGCAGAAGGAGTCCAGCAGTTCCAAAAACTGTACTGCTGTAATGTAATGGACTGTATGTGCCTGTGGTGCAGAGCCTGGGTCCGTGAATGCCATTGAAGCCTGCACATTACAGCAGCAAGAGCTTAGTTTTACTTACAGGACCTTTATAAATGACATGCTCTCCTAAAGAGTGTGCTCAGAGTGCTTTAAACAGGTCTCTGCCATCTTAGTTACCCTGAAATGCAGAGTAGCTGGTGAGATTTAAAGAATGTCTTGATTAGGAAAATTTGAAAATCTTCTAGGTCTCTTTCCATCCACCAATGGCTATTTCTGTAAAAGTGGTGTCTTCTATGAATTTTCTGGAATAACAGCTCTTCTTTGAGGGTCAACATCATCTCAAGACATTCCTTTACTGCTGATCACACTATTCCCTAGGAAGATAACATGCAGGTTCCTGTTAACACTATTGTATGGATATTTTGGTTTATGTACTTTCCTTTTTCCCACTTAGATCCTCCTCAGCTCTGTGCCATTCAGTTCCTCCATTTGTTTCAAACATGATGCAGAACTTTTGTTTGGGGACATTGGGTCCCCCTTATCTGTCTCTCAGCAGCTGTTTGCTACCTGGACTCTGCCCTAAATCCTGCAGTGATGGGTTCTCTCTTTCCCACTGACACCCCCACCCCCATATTCTGACACTGGTGTCTGCCCTTACAGTGCCATTTGGTTTCTGAACCCTAACGATTAGGATCACAGAGGGACCTCAGACAGCACATCCCACATCCCATACCCACCACTGCTTATTGCTGTTCACTTACCTGCTCCTGCTGCTGGCATCTGCTGCACTGCCTTACTCGCACATTTTTCCTGCCGTGTATCAGCCTGAATTGGTTGTCCTTGGGGAGCCTTACAACCCTGGGTATGCGGAGAAGGTGGCTTATTGCCTGGTGCCAAAGTTCCGTACCTTGAGCGAAAGGTACAGCTTTGTGAGTGTAGTGGAAAGAGGAGGGATGCAGACACCATGGACACTCTCAGATGCCATGTAAGCCCCTCCCTCTGGCTCTGTGGGGAGGCACATGGGAGCAGCTTTGTTCCTATTTTAAGTACAGACCGAAGTCTCCAAGAGCCATTTGTCCTCTCTGTGCAGCCTGGCAGGATTTGGGTTACAAGCCTCAAAGACCTGCTATTGAGTGTGCTGCTCCAGAGGATTACAGGCAGGAAAGCTGTCCCAGGATCTCTGTCCTTCTTGAAAGGACTTCTAAAGTATATGACCTGTGGCTAATATTAGACACTGCAACTTCAGCAAGCAATCCAGTGCCCTTTCTGTACTGCTTGGCTCTGCCCATTCCTGCTGTGATTTCATCCCGCAGCACCATTTTCAGCCTGAATGTCAGGACTTCAGGACTCGCGTCACTGGACATTTAAGGGTCCCTTGCTGACATTCTTGTTGAAGAGAGTGAAGTGTCCCAATCAAGCCTCCTAGAGTGTCAGAACATCCTCCCCTTCCCTTGCACAGCCAGTGCAGCAAACCTCAGGATGACATACTGAATAGCTGATTTATTAGAAACAAAACTGACTTCATTCTCATTCATTTGCTTTTGAATTTCATTCACAGGTTCTCTGACCCTCATACAGAAGTACTGAGATGGATATGTGCAAGTGGTTCAGTCAGGGTCACTTGAGGTAACACCAAGAACAGGCAGCACTGGCTGCTGAGTCCCCATCACGTCTCTCAGCTCTCCATGAGTTGGTGGCCATGTGCTGTATTTCGTATACACCTTTCCCACCCATCCTGAGGCTCTTGCTCCAGAGAGTGCCAAGGCTTCATCAAGCCTTGCCATGGCACGGGTGGGACCCTGCAGCCCTGCAGCCAGCCCTAGGAACTGAACAGACTAGAATATTTCAGTTGGAGGGGACCTACAACAGCCATCTCATCCAACTGCCTGAGCCCGTCAGGGCTGACCAAAAGTTAAAGCTTGTTCTTAAGGCCATTGTCCAAATGCCTCTCTAACACTGACAGGCCAGGGGCACTGACTGCTTCTCAAGGAAGCCCATTCCAGGGTTTGACCACCCTCTTCATAAGGAAATGCTCCCTCATGTCCAGTCTGAACCTTCCCTGGAATAGCTTTGAACCATTTCCAGGAGTGCTGTCCCTGGATCCCAGGAGAAGAGCTCAGCACCTCCCTCCCCACATTCCCTCCTCAGGAAGCTGCAGAGAACCACAGTGTCATCCCACAGCCTCCAAAGGACACAAGACCAGAGCCCTCAACTACTCCCCAAGGGCATGCCACCAGCCCTTCACCAGCTTGGTTCCCCTCCTCTGGATGCATTCGAGGACCTTCACATCCTTTTTCAATTGTGGGGCCCAATTTATGGGATTGCATTCCAGTTCTGTGGAGGGACAAAGAACAGGAATGCAGTTATTACAGCTATAGTCAATCGTTTCAGGATGTGCTATGCCAACATTCATTTGCAGTGTGTGGCCCTTTGCAGAGAGGAAAGGGTGGTCTCAAAATGCACTGGTTACCAACTTGTTTTCAAATGTAATTCAAAGCATCAGTTTTAGCTCATAAATCTCATATCATTTGCAATCCTTGCTGTTAAAGACTGGGGGCACTAAAGGAAAGGGAATTTGTCTCTAGCCTCACTCTGCCTGCTGATGACTGTTTATCTATCAGCCCCATGTTTGGACATATGGAAGGGTCTGTGTTGTGACACTGAGCCTGTGCCACGGCTAAATCCCAGCTGGCAACCAAGTACCATGCAGCTGCTCCTCACTCACCTCCATCCTGCCCCTGATGGGAAGAACCAGAAAGAAAAGGTAAAGCTCATGGGGTGGGAGAAGAACAGTTTAACAATCAAAAAACCCCACAAAATAACTCCATCAATAATAATAAACTCAATATTAATAATTGTCGTGAAAAGGAGACAGAGGGGTAAAATGCAAGAGGAACAAGCAATCCCCAATGCAGTTGCTCACCACCCACTGACCAATGCCCAGCCCATTCTTGAGCAGCAATTGGCCTCTCCTGGGCAGCTCCCCCAGTTTACACACTGGGCAGGATGTTCTGTGGCATGGAATATCCCTCTGGCCACTTTGGGTCAGCTGTCCTCGCTGTGCTCCCCCCAACTTCTTGTGCAGCTCCTCGCTGGCAGAGCATGAGACCCTGAAAAGTCCTTGACTTGGGGTGAGCACAACTGAGCCACAACCAAAATATCAGTATGTGATCAACATTATTCTCTTCATGAATCAAAAAACCACAACAGTGTACCAGCCACTGGGAAGGCAATTAGCTCTGGGAGCCATTGTGCAGCTGGAAAACTACGACATAGAAACTACATCACAGAGACAAGGAGGGATAACTCTCGTGATAAGTGCTGCAATCGGTGGCTGTAGACTCAGAAGGGACAGGCGAGGAAGTAACCAAGTTGGCGTAACCCTCTGTGTGAGGGTTTTGACTGCCTCGAGCTTAGTGATGGCAGTGATAAGGTTCAATGCATAGGTTTATGATAAGGATCGGGGGAAGATCACTGACTGTCACACACTGACCAACCAGGAAGAAGAGGCAGATAAAAATTCTGTAAGCAGCTGGGTAAATCCCCACAATCACTGGTCCTTGTCCTTGTGTGGGACTTCAACTTACCAGATGTCTGCTGGAAATACAACACAGCAGAGAGAAAACAGTCTAGGAGGTTTCTGGAGTGCGTAGAAGAGAACTGCCTGACACAGCTGGTAAGTGAGACAACCAGGGGAGCTGCCCCGCTGGACTCGCTGTTGTGAGCAGGGAAGGACTGGTGGGGGATGTGACAGCTGAGGCCGTCTGGACACGGCGATCATGAGTTTTTGATACTGGAGAAATAAGGAAGGGAGACAGCAGAACTGCCACCTTGGCCTTCTGGAGAGCAGACTTTGGTCTGTTTAGGAGACTGATCGAGAGTCCCTTGGGAAGCAGCCCTGAAGGGCAAAGGGGTCCAGGAGGGCTGGACATTGGTTCAAGAAGGAAATCTTCAAGGCACAAGAACAGGCTGTCCCCATGTGCCATAAGACGAGCCGGTGGGGAAGAGACCGGCCTGGCTGAACAGAGAAATTTGGCTGGAACTCAGGGAGGAAAAGAGTGTTTATCACCTCTGGAAAAAGGGGCAGGGAGCTCAGGAGGACTCTGAGGATGTTGGGAGGTTATGCAGGGAGAAAGCTAGAAGGGCCAGAGCCCAGCTAGAAATGAATCTGGCCACTGCTGTAAGAGGTAATAAAAGATGTTTCTATGGATACATCAACAACAGGAAGGCCAAGGAGAATCTCCATCCCTTATTGGATGTGGTGAGAAACATTGCCACAACAGATGAGGAAGAGGCTGAAGTACTTAATGCTTTCTTTGGACCTAAGGGTGCTGTCAACAGCAACTGAACATGAACTGGTGTGTGCCCAGATGGCCAAGAAGGTCAGTGTATCAAAGATAGCACAGATGAAGTTATCTGCTACCCCCTTAATGGTATAGTTGTGAGCTGAGTTTGCACAATTTTGTCGCAAATTTGATGCTTTCATCCACTTGGGTCTGGTTTCTTCCAGCAGCAAACTCACTTGTACAGAAGAGGTCAATTGGTTGAGTTGTCTTCAGCATGTCTTTGACATTATCTTATGTCAAATGCTGTATGCTCCTTGGTGTGCAGAGGGGCCACAACAAACCATCTAAGGCCCTTCCGTTAGGAGCTAAACACCGGAATGTTCCATCTCAGGCCATACTGCCCCACCTGTCCATTAAGAGCTTGTGGCCAGAACATGCCTAGAAGGCCACATTCTCCCACCACAGCTCACAGTTCACACTGGTGAAAGGTGGCAATGGCTGCAGCAGGGTCAGGGGTCTGCACCCTTCACAGAGCCAGGGAACACAACTCTCGGTGGCCTTGGCACCAGCCTGGTGGCTGACACTGTGACGTGGTGTGTTGGGGCTGGGGGCCTCTTGCACGCAGTCACCCTTTGCCCCGCTGGGGCCTGGAGCAAGGCCTGGGCAGCCTCGTGCAGAGGGAGGTGAGGAGGTGGGAGCTGGGAGCACTACGGGTTGAGCTGGAGGAGGAGCAGCACCGCTGCTTCACTGCCAGAACCCAGGAGCTGAAGGCGGCTTTGGAGAGGGAGCAGCAGCTGCCGGCAGAGCGGCTCCAGTGCCCGTGGGGACAGAAGAGGCCCAGGGGGTGCGGCAGCGGCGGCAGCCGGGGCAGCGGCAGCGGGCGGCAGAGACGGCCAGGGGTGTGCAGGGAGCTGGCTGAGCTCCGTGCAGGACAGGAGCCCTGCGGCAGGACCGTCCCGTGGCCGTGCACCAGGGGCAGGACATCCACGTAGGACATGCAGCCGCAGCCGGCTGAGGAGGTGCGGCCCAGCAGGAGAGGCAGGCAGGCCCGAAGCAAGCTGCACTGGGAGATGGGCAGCTACGAGCCCCTCTGTGTCCATCACCTCCAAACCAGCTAGCGCCGGAGGGGAGGCTCTCCAAAGGCAACCTGCAGCAGTTCAGGGGCGAGCTTCCTGCCTCCCCAGACTTAGCCCCACTCAAAGGCCTTCCTGGGCACCACGGCCATCAGGAGATGCAGAGCTATTGCTGCTCTGGCAGAAATGGGCCCCAGGCACTGGGGCACAACAGGAAGGATGGACAGAAAGCCACAGGGCTGGACAGCAAGCAACACGCCAGGCTGTGGCAGAAGCTCAGCTCCAGGTGCCAGAGGGGGAAGGCTTGGTGCTGCTTGGAAGAACATGCAGCTGGCTCCTGGAGCAGCACACCTGCCTGCAGAGTCCTTTAGAAGACCTGGACTGGAAAGAGAGTGCTCTGGAGATGGAGAGCCACCTTCCGAAAAAGCAGGACTCTCCAGAAGTGCGCAAGGAGACAGAGAAGCTGCCCTTGCCTTGCAGCTGGAAGGGAAATCCATGCAACTGCAGGTGAGCCTCCATCACCTGTGCAGTATTCAAGTGCCACTGCCCATCCAAAGCTCCCCTGAAGAACTTCTCATGGCAGCATTTCATCAGGGGGATGGAGAAATGGCAGAGCCCACTAGAGCCACGCTGGCACAGGACAAGCAGTGTAGTTTCTCACCGAAGGCAGCTGAGGAGCCTCAGATCCACGTGGCTGCAGGTTGAGAGAGAGGGGGTCAATAACTAACTCATATAAGCACAGGAGACAGCACAGTTAACTATTAGGAGACAGCAAATGTTGATTCTAACAGCAAATGTTAATTACAAAGAGACAGCAAATGTTGATTCCAACAGCAAATGTTAATTACAAGACCTAAGAAGCTGGGCTCACCCTAATCTTGTCAAGATAGGGGAGACAAGGATCATCTCAAAAGCTGCTGAATCATTCCTCAAAGGACTACGCATGCCCCAGGAAGAGAGGTGAAAAGTTCATCGTGATGAAGACTACCAGCCTTCATCAGAAAGACCCCCGAGGAAGAAGAGAAGCCTTCCTCAGTGCAACCACCAGAGTGAACAGCGCATGCGTGGCATGCATGCTAATGATATTAATGACTTCCGAGAAATACTTTGTATAACCACACCTGTCCCAAAGAATGTAATGAATATTCATAATTTAACCCTTAAATAGTGTGTTGTAAGGAGCACCGGGGTGTGTGTTCGGAGGAGCGATCCCCCACACACCCGGCGCCGAATAAAGCAAATACCCACTTCTCTGACTTTGTCTCTGAACTGTCTCCTGGCCTGGTTCGGGGTGATTCAAGGTGAAGAGGGCTCCTCTTACGTAAGAATCTGCAGCCCAGGTTGGGGGGAGCTCCAGGTGCTGCTCACAGTAACAACAAATGAAAACACCCGCCTGGCTGGAGACAACTCTCACCTCTGCAGGCGGCTGGGTTTGACAGAACAGGTTCAAGCTGAAAATGCTGACCTGAAATGGCAAGTCGTAGAGGAGTAAGATTCTGCCATCCACAGGAATGTCTGTCTGCAAACCCAGCTGGAAGAGGCAGAGTGTGAACTGAAAGCCGTGCGAGAAACGGCAGAAAGGAATCAAAAGCTGGAAAAACAACACAAGGAACTGAAGTCAGAGGTCCATATGAGAGTCAAAAAAGGCAAGTGTTTGCAGAGGACTCAGGCAGAAGTACAAAAGACAGCCCTGCAACTGATTCAAGCCTGGCTTGAATTGAACTGAATGATCAGTAAGAGAAGCTGAAGGAAAGCAGTCAGCAGTTGTTTCAGGAACTGGAACGGCTGGAAAGAGAAAGATCCAACTCTCATTTCCAGGCTGCACCAGGCTAACCTGGAAGCAGACAAGGAATCTATCCTCCTGGAGGCTAAGAGAAAGTAACCAGTGGAGCTTCGAGCATTCATAGCTCAGCACAGCTGTGATCCTTGGGATGGTCCCGATGAGCGGCCCACTGGCACAGGCTGCCCAAGACAGTGGTGAAGTCACCATCCCTGGAGGGATTTAAAAGATGTGTTGATGTGCCACTTGGGGACATGGTTTAGTGGTGGACTGGACAGTGCTGGGTTAACAGTTGGACTTGTGGACTTGGTGATCTTAAAGGTATTTCCTAATTTAAACAATTCTTTGCTTCTATGCCCCTGGCCTGTTCCCCCACCCACGAAAGTCACTGCTGTTAAGGCTATGGGCACAAGGGTGAGGTGCCTCCTCAGCAGTCCAACCTCTGATGAGGAGATACTCCCTTGTGCCCATATGTCTTCCCTGTCCCGCTTCCATTGGCAGAGGCATTGGGGCATTTCTCCATGTTTCCCCTCATTGTCACCATCTCATCTGGGGTCTCCTGGTGCTGCAGAAAGTGAGGCTGTAATGAGGTGAACCACCCGTCATGGAACCCAAAAGGTTCCCTGTAAGCCTCCTTTCTCCTGGCTGAGCCCCTCGAGATTCCTCAGCTGCTTCTCATCACCCTTGTGCTCCGGACCCTTCCCCAGCTCCGTTCCCTTCTCTGGACACGCTCCAGCCCCTCAGTTTTTCTCATTGTGAGGGGCCCAAGACTGACCCCAAGATTTGAGGTGAGGCCTCAGCACAAGGGGACGGTCACTGCCTGAGTCCTGTTGGCCATGACAGCTAGTCCCTAAATGCTTACCCATAAGCTCTTTTCTCAGTCTTCATCCACCCCTGGGCACAGCTTGATCCGTTCTAGTTGCTCTCTCATGTAAAGCTCCACCACCTCATCTGGCTGACCCGTCTTTCTTAGCACGCAGTCATCCACACCAGCATTCCAGCCGTGCAAACTATCCCACCACATCTCTGTAACTGCAATGGGACCACAGCCCCGGGAGCACGCACAGCTCCCCAGTCCTTCCCGTTTGTTCCCCACGCTGTGTGCACTGGTCTGCAGGCAGTTCAGAGGGAATGGGGCAGGCAGGCTTCCCAGGAGGGGCCCAAGAGGATGCACCACAGCCATACACACCCCTGAGGTGGCTGGCCTTCTGCTGCCACCTTGGGAGGCCACAAAGGTGATTTGCCACTGCTCTGGGTGTCCTGGCTTATTCCTGGACCTGATGTGGAAGCAGTGCCTTGCACCCCCAAGTCCTTCAGTTTAAAGCCCAGCTGTCCAAGGTGTCCAGCCTGCTGCCAAAGGTTCCCTCACCTCTTCTAGACATGTGGATCCCATCCCTCCCTTACAGGGTGTAGTCATCAAAGAATGTCCTATTATGATAGAAATCCAAACCCCCATGACGGCACCAGCCACAAAGTCAGAAATTGATTTGCATTATACATCTATTCCTGGCTATCCCCTTTCCTCTTACGGGTAAAATGGAGGAAAAGATTACTCAGGCACCAATATTTTTCACTTGGACCCCCAGGGCTTTGTAATCTTTCTTGATTCTGCCCAGGTTCTGGCTTGNCTGTCTCCTGGCCTGGTTCGGGGTGATTCAAGGTGAAGAGGGCTCCTCTTACGTAAGAATCTGCAGCCCAGGTTGGGGGGAGCTCCAGGTGCTGCTCACAGTAACAACAAATGAAAACACCCGCCTGGCTGGAGACAACTCTCACCTCTGCAGGCGGCTGGGTTTGACAGAACAGGTTCAAGCTGAAAATGCTGACCTGAAATGGCAAGTCGTAGAGGAGTAAGATTCTGCCATCCACAGGAATGTCTGTCTGCAAACCCAGCTGGAAGAGGCAGAGTGTGAACTGAAAGCCGTGCGAGAAACGGCAGAAAGGAATCAAAAGCTGGAAAAACAACACAAGGAACTGAAGTCAGAGGTCCATATGAGAGTCAAAAAAGGCAAGTGTTTGCAGAGGACTCAGGCAGAAGTACAAAAGACAGCCCTGCAACTGATTCAAGCCTGGCTTGAATTGAACTGAATGATCAGTAAGAGAAGCTGAAGGAAAGCAGTCAGCAGTTGTTTCAGGAACTGGAACGGCTGGAAAGAGAAAGATCCAACTCTCATTTCCAGGCTGCACCAGGCTAACCTGGAAGCAGACAAGGAATCTATCCTCCTGGAGGCTAAGAGAAAGTAACCAGTGGAGCTTCGAGCATTCATAGCTCAGCACAGCTGTGATCCTTGGGATGGTCCCGATGAGCGGCCCACTGGCACAGGCTGCCCAAGACAGTGGTGAAGTCACCATCCCTGGAGGGATTTAAAAGATGTGTTGATGTGCCACTTGGGGACATGGTTTAGTGGTGGACTGGACAGTGCTGGGTTAACAGTTGGACTTGTGGACTTGGTGATCTTAAAGGTATTTCCTAATTTAAACAATTCTTTGCTTCTATGCCCCTGGCCTGTTCCCCCACCCACGAAAGTCACTGCTGTTAAGGCTATGGGCACAAGGGTGAGGTGCCTCCTCAGCAGTCCAACCTCTGATGAGGAGATACTCCCTTGTGCCCATATGTCTTCCCTGTCCCGCTTCCATTGGCAGAGGCATTGGGGCATTTCTCCATGTTTCCCCTCATTGTCACCATCTCATCTGGGGTCTCCTGGTGCTGCAGAAAGTGAGGCTGTAATGAGGTGAACCACCCGTCATGGAACCCAAAAGGTTCCCTGTAAGCCTCCTTTCTCCTGGCTGAGCCCCTCGAGATTCCTCAGCTGCTTCTCATCACCCTTGTGCTCCGGACCCTTCCCCAGCTCCGTTCCCTTCTCTGGACACGCTCCAGCCCCTCAGTTTTTCTCATTGTGAGGGGCCCAAGACTGACCCCAAGATTTGAGGTGAGGCCTCAGCACAAGGGGACGGTCACTGCCTGAGTCCTGTTGGCCATGACAGCTAGTCCCTAAATGCTTACCCATAAGCTCTTTTCTCAGTCTTCATCCACCCCTGGGCACAGCTTGATCCGTTCTAGTTGCTCTCTCATGTAAAGCTCCACCACCTCATCTGGCTGACCCGTCTTTCTTAGCACGCAGTCATCCACACCAGCATTCCAGCCGTGCAAACTATCCCACCACATCTCTGTAACTGCAATGGGACCACAGCCCCGGGAGCACGCACAGCTCCCCAGTCCTTCCCGTTTGTTCCCCACGCTGTGTGCACTGGTCTGCAGGCAGTTCAGAGGGAATGGGGCAGGCAGGCTTCCCAGGAGGGGCCCAAGAGGATGCACCACAGCCATACACACCCCTGAGGTGGCTGGCCTTCTGCTGCCACCTTGGGAGGCCACAAAGGTGATTTGCCACTGCTCTGGGTGTCCTGGCTTATTCCTGGACCTGATGTGGAAGCAGTGCCTTGCACCCCCAAGTCCTTCAGTTTAAAGCCCACCTCACCATGTTGCCCAGTCTGCTGCCAAAGACTCCCCCGTCTCTTTTAGACAAATAGATCCCATCCCTCTCAGGCTATAGACACCAAAGAATCTGCCATTGTCATAAAACCCAAAACCCTCTTGAAGACACCAGCCACAAAGCTGGTAGTTGATTTGCATTATACATCTATTCCTGGCTATCCCCTTTCCTCTTACGGGTAAAATGGAGGAAAAGATTACTCAGGCACCAATATTTTTCACTTGGACCCCCAGGGCTTTGTAATCTTTCTTGATTCTGCCCAGGTTCTGGCTTGTGTGTCATTTGTGCCACATGGAAGAGCAGCAGTGGGGAGCAATCTGTGCTCTTGAGAGGTTGTGGCACCCTCTCAACAATATTTCAGACTCAGCTGCTAGAAGTTGGGCTACCTCACATGGCTCCCTGCTGAAGGCCTCATGGTCCCTCAGTCACCCACTGTGAGCACTCATTTCTTCTAGTGTCCCCTGTTGCCAGTAGTTTCTCCTTGCAGACGTTGCTCGTGAGTGTCTAGAGCTGTTAAAAGTGCCAGTTCTGGGTCTGGTGTGATGCTGGAGGGTGGAGACTGAAGCAGAGCCCTGCTTTTGTGGGTCACCAGCTCTGAGGTGCCTCGTTCTCAGTGGTGCCTGCCACTGGAACATGGTTCTGAACCCACCTGCCCGCATCCTTCTCAGCTCCTCTAGGACTGCACAGCCTTTTCACTGTTTCCTGTTCCTGACATAACAGATCATCAACCTGTGCACACCTTATGAAGGTATTTACCTTCTCTCCAGGAGAAAGTTTGGGCACTTGCTGCAACCCACCACCTGTACTGAAGTCTCCTTCCTTACCAGTTCTGTCTGGGTGGAGCCTCCCTTGGGAAGGTCCATGCCTGCTGGGCACCAGTTGACTGGAGGATCTGGTGTGAAAGCACATCTGAGAAAGAACACACTGCTCTCCTCCCCTTGCAGGGGGCAGCTTCCCCTACAGCCAAATAATCCAGAGTTGCCCATCTCGCAGTGCTGGATATTGCTAGGTCCCAGGTGAGCTCGTCCCCAGGGTTTGTGCTGCTGGCAGGTGTGGGGACAAGCACAGCCAGGGACCTGTGTGACATATGAAGGCAAGAGACACGAGCTAGGTGCAAGTTAATTTACTTTATTTGCGAAGCTCACCAAATTTATATCCTTAGCCCAAAAGCTGTTTTTAACTGCAAGCTTAAAACCCATCACAGTTCTAAAATAAATCTATCTTCTTGACATCTCCTATTATTCTTTCCAAAGTCATGAGTTGAAAGAGCAGAAAAACCATTCTGTTTCAGATTTCTTCATGTTCTGGTTGAAGCGGTTTCTTGCTCAGCTGGTGTAGTTTGTTCAAACACATGATGTTGCTGCAGCTGTTCTTACTGTAAGCCTTTCCTTACCCCAGCAGACCTGCCCTGCTGACACGGCTTCATTGGCTCCAGCAGGATGCAGTGAGCATCACAAGCACCTGCAAGTCCCACAGGCTAAAAGGAGCAGGAGACATTGCTCAGAGACAGCCTTGATGCTGACACATATACAGACAAAGCACACCAAAGTAACTTTATCGTGTACATTTCAAAAAATCCCTGTTCCTGGAACATCTTTTCAGTAGAAGTTGTGTTCAACAGAAAAAGGAGAGTTGACAACATGGGTTGCAACTGGAGAAATTCTGACCAAAGAAAAAGGGTTGGTTCTGACCCTTGAGAGAGATGCAGCATTGGACAGAGACGTAACAAGATCTCTGCCCTGGAAGACCCTACACAACTCAGCTGAACAAGGTCCAAAGACACCAAAGGCAGCCCTCAGGTTAGCCCAGCTCTGAGCAGCTGGTTGCCACAGAAACCTCCACAGGTTCCTTCTAACCTCAATTCTTCTGTGAGTATGAACTACCAAGTTCTCCTAGAAAAGCCTTATCTTACTCCCTCCCCTTCATCATGGTCATATTTTGAGACATGTCCCAGGACCCAGATAGAACCAGAGGTGGATTTTTTTCCTCCCAGATAATATCAGTGGAAATGTGAAAATGGAAATACCTTCATCAACACTGAAAAATGCTACCCGTCCCTCTTCATAATCCAGACAGATCCAGATCCACCTGGGGGTACTGATTTCAGGGAGGAGACTGCGATCAGGAGAGGTGAGAGCCTGGAAGTCCCCTGCCAACACCGCCACTGTCCAGATGCCTTCCTCTGGCTTAAATTCAATATCATCCTTCCTTTTCACATCTTCTGCAGAGACTCCCCACAGCCCATCCTCCTGCGTCCATCCCCTTTACCTCCCAGTAATGTCTCCCTGAGGTGAAGCCATCACAGCCCAGCACGCAGCAGCACGGGTTAAACCTCAGGGATGTCAGGGGTGTCCTGTCACATGTCACCTCGTTTCACACTTTTGCCTTCATCAGACAGGACAAGGTCCCAGCGGGCTGTCTGGATCCAGAACCACGTTCACTGCAGGAGAGATGGAACGAACACATCAGGGCAGAGCTCACCCCAGGGGAGCTCTTGGCTGGGGCTGCCTAAAGAAGAAGCAGGGTGGGAGCGAGCACTGGCAGACTGTGGCATGGGAAGGTGCACAAGGTCACAATGTTGGGGCAAGGAACAGAAAAAGAAGCAGAGAGAGAAGAGGATTGTCAGCAGTCCTTCAGGCTGAAGACCCCAGATGTCTGAAATGTGGGGACACAGTTCACTGAGGATCAGGACTCTCCAGATTTGCCTGAAACTGGAGCATGCACCAAATGAACGAGGAGTTGGGGTGTTACACTTCCTCTGCTAAAGGGAGGGTCAGCAGAACCACCCCTGATCCCACCAGCAACACTGTGGGAGGAGAACTGCCAGGAAGGGAGAATAAAGCAGGGAAAATGATTCAGCACCCTGAAAGACCAAACTACCTTCTTTTATAGGCACTGCATATCTCCTCCATGCTTAAAAAAAAAAAAACAGACCAAAAAACTACAGGAGAGAGGTAATCAAACACACTTGTACTGGATTAGCTCAGGTTAACGTATGCCATTTTCTGAGTTGTTGTTGTCTTTGTGAAAGTCACCTCAGTGCGTGGAGATTTAAAATTTCAGTGTCTGACTACATGAAAGGGCTCCATCTGTTTTCTACAAATACAGCTACGCTGCCGGTCCTGATTCGGACATTTATTTATGGTCAGTCTGTACTTTGAAAACGGGAGGAATTTTCTTCCCATTATAGAATCATTACAGGCAATAGCCTAAACCCACACAGAGACCAATGGAAAATAACGTTTCTGAAACAAGTTCTGTATTTGCTACCTCTTCCTTTCCCAAAAGGAAAACCAAAACCAGGGCACACATGCAAAACATAGATTAGACAAAGGCCCAACTGAGAAGTCTCCCACGCAGCAAAGAGAATGATACTCACCAAGTTCTTTGGCTTGCTTCTCTGCCAAAGAAGATAAACCAGCACAGGTGGGTTGTGGCATACTGATTTGGATATACCCTGTGTCCCCTCTCCCGTAACCCCCTGCACGTGCCCCAGGGTGGGTTTCTGCCACAACTCGGCCGCCCAAAGCCCTGTCCCACCCTCAGCTGGAGCTCTGCTCTGCTCTGCTGGGAATGATGCAGTTTGTCCTGCTCCAATCTGGGGCAGGAAGTGTTCTCTCACTTCCAAGGGGACCAGGGCACTCCCAGCCTGCTGGCACCACCACTGCCACCACCGTTCCCAGCCCCAGACATCATCTAATTCTTGATTCTCTAATTCATTCTCCTTCCCCCCAACCCCAACCACTTTTCTGGTTACTTTACACTTTGAACATGAAAAAACTCAACCAAACCCACCACCCTACAGTGACTCTGTAAATAATTCTTTGTAAGGAAGAGGAGGAGACTCACGGATTTCTGCACTGCAGTCCCCTGAACAAGGAACACAAGCACACACGAGGTGCTGTGTGGCACAGTCCCTTCCCTGGGACCCCCAGGCTGCTAAAGGACTGCACAGGTCAGGACAGGCTGTGGTGGAGGGGGCAGATGCACTGGCTTGTGCTCAGATTGCAAGGACAGATGACCTGTATTTCATTTCCCCCCTTCACTGGCACCAGTTTACCAGGAGTTAATTTTTAATAGCCAAAGCACTATTCCTTGGGAATTCTGCGAACAAGTAAACAAACAAGCAAACTTGCTTGCTCTTCAAGAAAGTTTGGTCTTTTTAAAACTTCTTAGTGATCAAACAACCTATATTTGTATAGGAAATTTCTTAAAAGTTCAGGTTTCTGTAACCTTTCCTTAAAGAAGAATTAACTGTTCAGAACTATTTCAATACTTAATTAGAAGAGTGTCAGAAAGCACTAACAACCACCCAGGGGAAAAATTCTAATGACTTTGGAGTGAATTTTCACATGATTACAACGCCAGAGGACAGCAAAGGAAAATATCTGCCTAAAAGGAACATTTGGACAGAATGGGAGTATGAATGAGAAAGCCTGGAAGTTTTCACTGAGGATTTCGCCAAGGAGACAGGGAGCAAGACTTACGCAGTGCTGCTGCTTGTGTTGCTGGAAAACAAAACCAGATCAGAGCATCACCACCAAACTGCTGCCTTTTTCCCGTGATAAGCTTGTCAGGGTAGGGAGGAGGCTGAAATTGCTCGAGAGAAAAGCTTCAGCCCAGGAACTCCTCAGGACCTTTCTTCTCAAGACTTTGGGGATCTCGCCCACCCTCCCTAACCCCGCTGTGAGCAGAGATCAGCACCACTCTGCTGGAAACCTGAACTTGGGCTTCAGTCCCAGGGCAGCTGTGAAGGGGCAGGTTTGCCTCAGCAAAGGAGGCACAGGGTTAAATGTCACCTGCAGAGGTACATAACTGCCCTGTGCCTCTGCAGCGCTGAGAAATCCGAGGCCCCTGCAAAACGAAGAGTGCTACCCCAAAGCTCCCTCTGGCCTTGGGAAGGAAGAACCTCGAGAGCACTTTGAAAAGCAAAGCTCACTGTTGGTACATCTGTTCACACTTTCTGTGGTTCTGTAATGATTCTCCTTAAAATTACAAAATCGATTCATTCAAATTAATTGCATAATTGTATGTATCCAAACCATTTCCATCCCAAATGTCCCCAGAAATACAACCCATGAATTCTTCCTTTTGAAGAATTCTCCAGTTTCTGGAAAATGGAAAGTAAAACTTACTTTTTTCTGGTGCTTTCCTGTGAAGAAAAGAAAGAAATGCAAATAATTTAAAAAATCATCTCTTCCAACAAGCACTGATTAACCCCCAGCAGGTTACAATCACCCACATGGCAGAAGGGCCACAGGGTCTGGATGTGCCTTGGTGCCCCCCACGACCCACCAGCCCCATCTCCCCTGAGTAAGAAAGAGAGGATTTCGGTTTCCTTCCTTCCTCTGTATCACATCCCATCCGAGTCAGAAGGAAAGGAGGCCCTGCCAGGCCACCCAAAAGTGTGAGAGTTTCTTTCCAGGGAGGGGCGAATTACTGCTGCATTTTCGTGCTGGGGCAGAGAAGTGAATGATGTGGCTTTAATGCCAACTTCCTTCCTTGGCCTTCTTGCTGGAGAAGAAACCTTTCTTTTCCTGACAGAAGTTAAATGCCTGGGTCTTTAAGTTCCCTGGCACCAAACGTGTGCCCCAGACACCAGGACAAGACCCTGGTTCCATCTGGGTGTTTCTCAACCCCTCCCATCCATCAGGACCAGAGGTGGCTCAGTAGGACAGCCCAGCCCCCACCCCAGGATGGTACCTTTCATTTTAAATAGATAAACAGTGATACAAAGGAAAGTGGCCACAGCAACCAGTACCAGGCCCGTGGCAACCATCCAAGGATGGGCATCATGGAAAAAAGGATCTGAAAAATGAAATCCCCAAAGGGAAGGTTACTCTGAGACTAGCAACAGGAAGGAGATTAATTCTATTCCATGCATGGTCATTCCATCTGAATCCCATTGAGGATGAAAATTAGCTCCTAACTATACTCCAAAAACTAGCAAAAAAAGACATAAAGTACCCCAACATTTTGGCAATTAAACACTTGCCTGAGGCTGATGACATTTTGTCTGCATTTTTGAGGATTTTCAAAGGGAAGATGGATTTCTAGCCACATTATTTCTAGTTACATCATGGTTTCTCCTCCTTTGAAAAACAAATATTATATTTCATTAGTCAACAGGGGATCAGAAATAGGGTAACATGTCCATCCACAGCAACACTCCAATGCAGAGCAGTATCACCAGAAGGGTAACAACTCCCCAGGACAATAAAGTCTCCAAGACTTGCTCATTCCCAAAATACAAGAGGAACAAAATAGAATGGAAAAGCATGTGCTGCTGCAGTGCATTTTGGTGTATGCTTTGTCCAGTTCATCACTGCATCTGTGCTGATATATTTCCAGCCCCAAATCAGTCAACTAGTGAAAAAGGAGCCTTCCTGTGAAACAAGGGAAAATTAAAAATACATTCAATATCTGCAGGTGCTAAAATACACAAGGATTTATTTCTCATACTAAACCTGTAGGACAGGATTTCGCAGCAGGGGAGACTAACGGCATAAGTTGGTTTTTCCTTTTTTGTTTAGTTCCAGTGTTTATTTCAGCCAGGTATCTGTAGAAACTCTGCCACACTGAGGGCTGTTCCTTTTCCCCCCCAACCTGCACTTCCGGATGGACGTGATGGATTTAGGAGCACACCTGCACAAACCCTGTCAAAAGCTGCAGCTGTTTGCACACGGAAATGGAAATGGAATGGAAATGGAATGGCAATGGAATGGAAATGGAATGGCAATGGCCGAGCGCTGAGCACGCCGGGGGTGCTCTGCTGAGCACAGCCCCCCGGGCACGTCAGGGGAGCCATGCCCTGTCCTCGGCTCACCTCATACCGAAAGGGCTGACCCCGCTCCGGTCCGTGCGGGACGTGCTGCGGCCAGCAGAGCTCCTGGGTCACACCTCTGCCGAGGGGGAGGCTGCTCTCCACTGCAAAGAGCCCAGGGTATTCTCATCCAGGGTAGTCTTCCTACCCAGGGTGGGACGGGAGCTGCCACCCACGGGGATCTTGCCACAGCACCTGGGGCTGTGAGTGCCAGCTGGCTGCACGACGGACACCCAGATCCCCCCAGGCTCGTAGCACTCCGCTGGCTGCGGGAACAGAGAGACCCCAGGTGAGCCTGCGGGGTGCTGGGGGGACACGGTGGTTTGGCTGTTTCTCTCCCTGACAAGGACCAACTTTGACACAGACAAATCAAGGAGTTTTATTCAGACAAGTGTCACACGGGGTCAGGACATTCCTTGCAATCTCATTTGCATAACTGAGAGATCTGCTCTGGAGGCCACTTCTACAGCAAAACAATCCACAGGCCCGGATACTGAAACATAAATGCACGAAACACAACATTCTTCCTTTATTACCCAATGCCTAATTTTTTTCTCGCACCTCCTTATATGAAGAAAACAATAGCAAGAACACTTCTGAAGGAGGAAGCATACCTCACAACCTCCTTATGGCCCCTTGGTGGGTGATTTCACCTCTCTGAGACATTCTTGGTATTTTCAAACGCAGGACTTAAGACAACCTTACTTCCAAGGCAGCCACCTCAAACTGCTTCTGGACAGGAGGACAGGGAAAAAGAGCACTGGCTGCAAATAAATTAGAGGTACCAGGGACACAAACTACAGACCTGTCACCTTGAGCTCCACCACAGCCCAGTTGTAATCTGAGCCACGTTGAACAAAGCAGGTATAATTCCCTCTGTCAGAGAGTTGGACATGGAAAAATTTGAAGTGTGTGCTGCCCTGGGCAAGGCCATCCTTCAGCAGCTCAGTTTGCCCTCAGTATTAAAGCATCTGCTCCCTGTACTGGTCCTGGCCTGCCTTGCCAGGGTGAGAACTGTTCCCCAAACCAGGTCACCTCCATGTCCTGTGTGTGCTGTTCTGGGGAGAAGCTGCAGGGCTGCACCACGTTCTCACCCTTGGCCACAGTGATGGGGCTGGGGTGTCCTGTCACGTTGAGCAGAGCTGGGAGAAACACCTGAAGGAAGAAGCGAGAGCCGTGAGCTTGCTGTGGCACTGAGCTCAGGCACAGCCGGTGCTGCTGGGCGCTGTTGGTGTGCTGCTGTCGGTGTGCTGCTGCTGGTGATGTTGCTGGTGGTGTGCTGCTGTC
>VYXC01004300.1:36881-56790 GCA_013397175.1 Platysteira castanea | reverse complement strand
TCCTCTGGGAGTCCAGTGGAGAAAAAGCTCTCCCTTTCCTGCTTCAAAACCCAGACTTTAACCTGGTGGGAATGCTTGGCTCCTCCCCCCAGGGCAGAGCATCTCACAATGGGATGGTGAGTCATAGGGCAAAGCCTTAATGGGCCATTAACAGGAGATAAGCCAGGAGGAGCAGGCAGGGAGTAGGAGGAGGAGGAGGAGGCAGGGAGCAGGAGGAGGAGGGGGAGGCGGGGAGCAGGAGGAGGAGGCAGGGAGCACCACCCCACCTGGCCTCAGCAGTTCGTGAAAATGGTAAAAGAATACTTTTTTGGGGGTCCATTTTACACTATAACCTATGACACCTAGGTACTTCCTGAGTCAGTGTCCTGAATAGGCCTCTGACCCAGATATCTGCCACACTAGCCTTCTCCCCGATCCTCATCCATAAGCACTCAATCATACCATCACTATCCTCAAGCTCTTTACTGTCTAAAGTCTCCCTAATGTATGGAACCCCCACTATGTCTCCTTGTTTGCCTGTCCCTTCTGAAGAGCAAGTAGCCATCCACTGCAGCCCGCCAGTGATGTGAGTCATCCCGCCCTGTTTCCGTGATGGTGACTGTCAGAATTCTCCTGCTGCACTGCGGCTTCCAGCTCCTCCTGTTTGTTTCCCATGCGTTGTGCATTAGTGCACATGCACTTCAGCTAGGCTGATGATTTCACCTCTGACTCTGGCATGCCATGCCTCAGCCTGGTCTCATCTCCTTCCTCCTTCAAACCTATTTTAAAGCTCTCTCAAGCAGCCCGTGAAACTCATGGGCTAGAATCCTTTTGCCCTTGTTAGATAAGTGAACCCCATCTTCTCTCCAGCTGGCCTGGTGCCATATAAACTACCCCATGATCAAAATACCCAAAATTCAACTCGTGGCACTTATAGCCTTTAGGCCACTTATAGATCATGTGGGTTTTCCTGTTCCCTTTGAGGTTCCTCCCTGCTGTTGAAGGAATCGAGGAGAATACCACCTGCGCTCCTGTCCCTTCAAGGAGGTGACCTAGTGCCTTGAAGTTCTTTTTGATTACCCTGGTGCTTCTCTTATCAACCTCATCACTGTGGACCTGGACAATCAGCAGTGAGTAGTAATCAGTGGGTTGAATTAGTCCAGGGAGTCTCCTGGTAATATCCCTAACCTAGGCCCTAGGGAGGCAGCAGATGTCCCTGTCTGGTTGGCATATAGGGCCCTTTTTTCCCCTCAGAAGCAAGTCACTCTCTATAACTACCCTTCTTTCTATCTTAATACTTGAAATTGTGATCTGTCTGGTTGACTATGTTGATCTGGTAGACTCTTCAGATATACCTTCTTCACTGTCATCTGCCCAACTCTCAAGGTACAGGGCTTTACACCTGTTCTGTAAGGGCATCTGGGAAGGAGAGGGAGGCTGGGAGGGGCTTCTTCTACCTCCCTGAGCAAGGACCCATTTCCATTCTCTGTCATCTTTTAGGTCTCCTCCTTCTGACTGATGGCAAGAGGGGTGGGGGTTCCTCCAAGTCCTGCTGAGCTGCCATCCGATGAGCTTCCCTCAGGGATGGAAAAGTGTGACTCCAGCAGCCTACTTCTCTTTTGCACTCCCTGATACTCCTCAGCCTGTCCACCTACTCTTTAGGCTCTGCCATCAGACAGAGCAGAGCAGACACTGCTCACAGGCATCTTTTCCTCTGTCCTCCGCTACTAACAGCAGGCTCAGGCACTCCCTACAGCCAGAGACCGGAGAGCTGCATCTTTCTCGGGGAGCTTTGTTTGGGTCACCATGCTCCTGCTAGAATGACTTTCAACTGTGTGTAAGACTAGACCCATTGCTGGGTCTAGTCAGGTTGGGCAAGTTAGGAAAAACACAAACACCCCACTCAGGAGCTGGGAGGGTGGCTGTGCCTTTCCTGCTCACCCTGCCTGTGTGAACTGCCATGCAAATGCCATGTCACATTCTTCTGACACACCAAGTCCTGTTTGCTCGCTCCTGTTCCCTGCACTCCCTGGAGCCATTTAAATCTCCCCTGCTGCTCCTGGNTCCTCTGTCCTCCGCTACTAACAGCAGGCTCAGGCACTCCCTACAGCCAGAGACCGGAGAGCTGCATCTTTCTCGGGGAGCTTTGTTTGGGTCACCATGCTCCTGCTAGAATGACTTTCAACTGTGTGTAAGACTAGACCCATTGCTGGGTCTAGTCAGGTTGGGCAAGTTAGGAAAAACACAAACACCCCACTCAGGAGCTGGGAGGGTGGCTGTGCCTTTCCTGCTCCCCCTGCCTGTGTGAACTGCCATGCAAATGCCATGTCACATTCTTCTGACACACCAAGTCCTGTTTGCTCGCTCCTGTTCCCTGCACTCCCTGGAGCCATTTAAATCTCCCCTGCTGCTCCTGGCAATGCCACCTCCATGCCTGACCGGCTGCAGAGGCTGGCCAGATGTTAAAAATCCAGATTTGGCAAATAGATTTTAAAAGTTCTTCTTTTTTGAAGTTCAAATCAAGAGCTTCAACAGAGTGTATTCATCTTGGAAAACGTTTCATCTTTCATCAACCAATTTTTTTTCTAGGTATGACTGGTCAGCAAGTGGCGTGATGTCCACTTTTTATAACAAAATGAGATATGAGTCAAATTATTTTCTCAGCCTGATGAGGTGTTTAACCCTGTAAGATCTACTCCCTGCCTGCAAGGGAGGATAGCAGCTCCTATTTTCCAAAAAAGTTATTTAGGAATTATTAAGATGGAAAGAAGGAAGGTGGTAGTCCCTGATTTGAGCTGTCATTTCTAAGGGAGAAAAAGATATCTGTGTCCCATTATTATTCACAGAATTAGTCCTTTATTTCATCCTCCTGACCTCCTACTATTATACTTCCAAGAAGACCTGGCTAATTTTCCACTGAAGGGAAGAAACTGAAGAGTAGAAGCTCAAGTCTTTCTTCTAATTAATTTAATCTCCATATTCTCAATTGTTTTATTACTAGCTTGCCTGTGGATTTTTACAACTCAATTAATTTCATACCTAGGAAATCCAGGAAGCTTTCTTGACAGTAGTTCAAGATCTGCATAGCAATCAGTTCCTCATTGAAGATCTCCTCACAGGATGGAGTTACTCTCAGTGAGGTAGTTCTGAGGAAAAAACCTTAATTAGGGAATGAAAAAGGAAGAGACTTTAATATGGGAAAAAGAAAATCTTACTTCTGTTGGTGAACATCTGTGATGGTGAATTCAAGCCCTTCTCAAGAGGCATTTTTGGTGGAATGCAGATGACACTGCAATTTTCTTACGTTTCAAAAATACTTTTGGTAATTTTGCAATCAATCTTGAAAACCTCTTGCCATAAGAAGAGTGCAAATTTCACTGAAAAATAGTATGTCTATAAATTATCTTTTTTTATACTTAGATTTTAGAAAGGTGCTGCTGTTCTCTTCCTCTGAATTTTACAATTTGCTTAGATTTAGAAAGTAGTTATGACAAAAAACTTTTGAAAACAACCATCAGCATTATTTCTTGTTGGTGTAATCTTCAAATCGGAAATACTGGCAAGGGAGGACAAAGCAAGTAAATGAGTAATTACTGTTGTGTGGTGGACTTTTCTCACAGAGTTTTAGTGCTTAATTTCATTTATAATGTACTTTTTGTTTGGATCTGTGAGACACCAAACCCACTTACTTTGACGTATTGATTTTTCAAACAATATGTGACATTATTTAGCCTAATACACTGTGTTTGAGAGAATTTGTCTCTCAGCTGTCTATAGAATGTGACATGCTAATTTGAAATGTTTGCTGGCGGTTGATAAAACAGACTAGAAGATGTTAAAGAACACCAGGTAGTGTTTTATTCATTTCAGAAACTCAGTGCCAACTGGCACATCAGCTTCCATTTATCCTCCCGGAAATACTTTGCCAGAGAGGCCTGGGAAGAGCTAAATGATTTATTCAGGCTATGAGAGACCTCAGCCACACAGCTCTGGTCAGTTCCTTTAGGAGTTCATTCTCAAGCCAGTGCCCTCAGCTACATCCAGTTTAATCATACTGAAGAATGTACCAACAGCTGTGAACATATATAAGGCTATGAACTCTGTAAGATGAGCCCGTTACTGTTCCTATAATAATCATTCATATTCTGCTATCACTGATGTGAGGACAAAGTACTCACTGAACTGTGATTTGAGATTTATTGGATAAGACAGAAGAAAGATTTTAGGGGATTTTCCTCATACTTTGTCATAGTTTTACTCAAGTAGGAGTGGAAGTTGTAGGGCTTTTTTTCATAACAGGCGACTTCTATGTTGCAGTCTTAAAAGGAAGACCTATTAATGCTACTACAACTCAATCATGCAAATGTCATTATTATCCATAATTCAAAAAATTCAGTGACACTTAAATTATTTCCTGTAAAACCAAGAAACAAAAAAAACCCCTTTTCAATCTTATTAGTAAAGATTGAAACTTAAAGACTTCGGTATTTCTCTACATAGTTTTTGAGAGTGTTATTCTGCTTAGGTTGAATTCAACTTGCATGGAAGATTACCAGCTCAAATATTTTCATCCTAATAGTTTATTTATAGAATTTAGTATATAGAATTTACTAGCCATTTGACTTTGACTCTCTACTTTTTATTATTTAAGTAAGACATGTCTCAGAGAAAAAAGTTGAACACTTATGTCAGAATTAGATTCTGCTGCTATATGTATTAGACCATTAATTCTATTGATTTCAGTACAATAATTCCTAGCATATATGAACATTTTAGAAAAGTATTGCATATTTAATATTACAAGCAGTGAAAGAGAAACTCTCTACATCAATACATTGATATATTGATACATTGATACATTGATACATTGTTACATTTAGCATAACCTTAAAATTTTACTGTTTAGTACATAAGCATATGCAGCTTTCAGATCAGCCAGTGAAATGTGCCATGTTAGCTGAGAAAAGTGAAAATTTAAAATCTCAGCACGGAATTCATCAATTGATTGCTATCAACAGCTTTGGCAGATTATTAGCTGCCTTAGATAAGGTTACATGAGACAAGTTATGTAAACTACATAGGTAGCTCCGTTCTGCAAAGAAATGTACAATCCTCATTTTCAAGTATTTCTATCAGTGCTCTTAGATGTGGCTGAAATATTAATTTATATTAAAACTACAATTTAGCACACTTTGAATGAAATTTTGGAAGAAATTTTTTGAAGGAATTTTGGAAAATAGAAGACGGAAGAGAAGTCTACCCCATAGATGTCAAGTATGCAGAGATGGGTTACTATGATGAACAGGCAAAGCACTGTGTATTTATCTGAAATAACACGCAGACTAAACCCAGAAAAGTAGGTTGTGGGGGTTCCCCTCCTGTGGGGCTCCCCCCCTCCCCCTGGGAAGAGGGGACCCTGGGGTGGAAGCCTGCCCTGGACACGGGGTTTCCCTCTACTGATGCTAATGTACCTAAATTCTACTCCTCTACTGGCCATTTCGAATGTTCCCCCCACCCCAATAACTCTCTACTTTAGGTTGGTTTTCCCAGGAGTCTTGGAGCCTTTTGTGTCTAGACTTGGACACATCTAGGGCTGGAAATAAACATCTCTGAAACATCTATGTAAGACAATTTCCCTATTTCTTTCCACGGGCACTGCTGTCTTCAGGAAGGTTGCAGAATCCTGACTGCAACACTAGGTCTTTTGTACTGGAAAGTAGTTCTATGGAAAGTGGAATATTTTTATGCCCATCATTGTACCTCTGAGGCTTAAGAAAAAAATAATTTGGGGAACAGAAATTACTAGATGAATCTTCTGGAAAAGTTCTCTCTGGCATTGAATATCCTGCTTAGATTTTACCATATCCTGATGTGATTGTAATTTTGTGAAGGAGTTCCTGAAAAATGCTTTTTGATTTTCTTTCTTTTGTTGAATAGAAATTCTTAAATTGCAACTTTTTCATATAATCTTTCTAAGACTGATCCTGTGGGGAAAGCTATGCCAAAGTGTCTTTACTCAGAAGACTAGCTCAAATCCAAGATAAATATGGATGGATGCAACCCTGTAAGACAAATATTTGTATCTCAGTTCCCCAAGTTAATGAGGTGTATATCAAATCCTGAGAATGTGCATGATCTCAGTGAAACCTACACAACTACATAAGCTTAATTATTTTGCTGAATCAGAGAGTAAATTACTGTAGGTAAGCAAAATTAAGTATGTGATAGTCACCTAAAAGTTTCAGGAAAGTGCCTACCAGTGCAGATAGATTAGGCTTTAATAATTTATTAGGTTGCAAAAACTCGTTTTAAAATAACATGGTTAAAATGGGCTCTATTACTTATTCTAAATGTTACAGAAATAATCCTGCAAGCTCTGCAGTGTTACATGCTCCTGCTAGACACCAGTATAATATCTTTAAAAGTATGACCACAGGCAGTGACCTCCCTCTGAGGCTGGAATTGATTATCTTCTATAAGCAGGGTAAATAATCTTGAACAGTATGAGATTTTTTATTTTTGTCACAGAATGCTTTGTTTGATTTATGACTGAAAGTGAGGTGACCTGCATGACTGCACTCTCTTTCAGAGTTTCACCAAAAAAAAAAAATCACTTTTTATCTCAATGACCATGGATCATGGCATCATATGATAAAAGCTGAAGAATATTTACAGTACAAAAAGCACTGCCAAACAGGTCAGCGCTCAAGCAGCTGCCTTGATGCCCATTGCACCCCACAAAGGTGATTTACTTCTGATGTCTTTGTTCTGTTAGACACTTGGGGTCAGGGAATCACAGAGATCTTCTTAGGAAAGATTATCAGACCTACATAGACTTTAGATCTAGTCTATCCTATGGAACTGAACTAATGGGGTTTCACTTAAACAGCAGAAATAAATGTATTTTATCAAAGCAGAATTCTTAAAGATGGTTTAAAATGTTGGCAGGTTATTTTCTGTCCTTAGATGACATCCAGACCTGCTGTAACTTTTAGAGTCAGCCATGTATTTGCCCTGTTTCCAGGGATCACTGTGTCCTGTGAGTAATACAGAACAATGTCACCTCTCAGTGCTTACACTACACAGTCTGCATGACTTCTGTGTTAATAACATGCATCCTTAGGGATTATCAACTGTCTGTTTATCCATATTCACAACTTAAAATGATGAGTTTCTACTGTTTTCTGAGATACTAGCCATTCACTCAGCATTTCTATATATGTATTGCTAAATCACCATCACATTTCAAAGTAAAAGCAGCACACATGACTCCCCGTAAGCACGAATATCCAAGTCTCTATGCAAAATGAATGGACCTACATTTTCAAAGACAGATTATTTTAAAGACAGAATTATATAAAATCCTTCAGTAGTTAACAGTAGAGTTTCTAATCTGTTATATTTAGACTTGAGTTTCCATAAACTAAATTTCAAATTGTGTATATATAATTTGAACTCTGAAAGTCAGAAGAAAATTATAATGCCTTTTTTCCCCTGTGAAAGATTTTTTCCATAGTCCTATGGGTATTGCTAGAATTCCACCACTGCTATTTGTATATTCTCTTAGAGCCTTCTTATAAAAGCATATGTTCCATGTTTTTCCTCCTGTTTCCATGTGGTAGGCAAAGATATTCCATGACTCAAACAGCATTAGCAACTGAATAAGTCTTTGAGTGTACTGAGAAAAATTGAGAGATGTTAACAGCCACATTTCACAACAGTAGAAAAAATGCTTGTGTAGCATTCACTGTCACAGCCGAGCATATGCTCTCCGTGGTTCTTTAGTCATCTGCTTGGAGTGGGCTGCAGTGCTGAGGAAAAGACAATCTGTCTCTCTGTTAATGAAAAAGTATCTCCAGAAAGTAGAGTTGATTAGTATAAGGGTAAACTCTTCAGTGATTTAGGAACTGAGAAACATGGGGAAAAAAACCATGATCACTGTAAATAAATATTATCTTTTCTGCTCAAGCAGCTCAGATATTTATGGCATATGAAACACAAATACTGTGAAGATTTTAGTCCTTGAATACTCGAACACAGAAAGCAAGAAATTTAAAATATTTTAACTAAATGCACCTGGAAAATGTAGTAAATTGTAAATTAAATTTGTCAGTTATAATAGCATCTCCTTTCAAAGTATGCCTGTAGTTCAGTACAGGAATGCACAAACCACTTTTAGAAGAGATAGCAGAAGCATCAGAAGTGGTCTAAAAGCATTAGTGCATAAGCTAATCAACTCTCATTTCTCACCCGAATACCTTGACTCACATAGGGCTCCATGCTGCTGCTACCAGATTGCTTGATATAAACAAGCCCAACTGTGTGGATAGCTTGACTATCTCTGTACTTCTCTGCTGGCTGCAGGGCAGGCATATTCCTTATATAGCTCTGAAGCAGCAGGTGGCTGAGCAAATAAAAGTGAAGGTCCAACTCAGCACTGTTTTCATGTTCTTTCTTACTTTTTCTGTCACTAGAAAACATGCTGCTGGCCTTTTATCAGACAACAATAGTGACAACATAATCATGCTGTAAATGGGAATAACACCTCTTTCTTTTAATAAGATTGTCTAACAGTGAAATCCATTTGAATTGCTGAAAAAAGGGGGAAGAAATTTTGCCAGCTGCACAAACCCACAGATTTCAAATTTTATACTTCGCCTGTGCCAGGTATCTGCCTTAGGCTGAATTTTAACAGATGGACAAAACAGCACTGATATTTTTTATTAAAGGATTAGACATAACAAAGCATATTTCTCTTATATCCAGTTGTGATAATTTTCGCTTTATAATTCCCAGAATATCCAAGATTTTAAGAAAAAAAAATCACACTTGCTGAAGTGCTCTTTGGCAAGAAAGAAGCCCTGGTCTTTCTTCCAAATACACATGCAAAATCTTTTATTTAAAGAGTCCAGAGCCAGGAATGGAACCCACTAGTTCTGCTGCCAGGAAATATTTATTAAATCCATTAGCAAAATGTCTGTCCTCTCTTGTCTAGCACCAGTTCTAAAGATGACACCAAGCTGGGTGGCAGTGTTGATCTGCTGGAGGGCAGGAAGGCTCTGCAGAGGGATCTGGACAGGCTGGATCCATGGGCTGAGGCCAGTGGTGTGAGGTTCAACAAGGCCCAGGGCTGGGTCCTGCCCTTGGGTCACAACAAGCCCAGGCAGCTCCACAGGCTGGGACAGAGGGGCTGGAAAGGAGCTGGGGATGCTGGTGACAGCAGCTGAACGTGAGCCAGGGTGTGCCCAGCTGGCCCAGAAGGCCAATGGCATCCTGGCCTGGATCAGCAAGAGTGTGGCCAGCAGGGCCAGGGCAGGGATTGTCCCCCTGTACTGGGCACTGGTGAGGCCACACCTCGAGTGCTGTGTCCAGTTCTGGGCCCCTCACTCCAAGGAAGACACTGAGGTGCTGGAGTGAGTCCAGAGAAGGTCAGGGGAGCTGGGGAAGGGTCTGGAGCACAAGTGCTGTGAGGAGCAGCTGAGGGAGCTGGGGGTGTTTATCGTGAAGAAAAGGAGGCTCAGGGGAGACCTTCTCACTCTCCACAAGTGCCTGGAGGGAGGCTGTGACCACGTGGGGGTCGGCCTCTTCTCTCAGGCAACCAGTGACAGGACGAGAAGACATAGCTCAAAGTTGTGCCATGGGGAGGCTTAGGTTGGATGTTAGGAACCATTTCTATGCAGAAAGTGTTATCATGCACTGAAACAGGCTGCTTGGGGAAGTGACAGAGTCACCATCTCTCTGGATGTATTTAACAGATGTGTAGATGTAGCACTTGGGAACATGGCCTAGTGGGACTTGCCAGTGTAAGGTTCACAGCTGGAGTCAATGATCTTAAAGGTCTTTTCCAGCCTAAATTCCAAATCTATGTGAGAGTTCCCTCTCCTCTGTTAGCTGAAGAGATTTGATGATGGAGTAGCCCTTCTAGATTTACAGATGAGCATAACTGAGAGGCAAAGAAAGGAAAAGGTGTTTGACTGGAAATACCGGTAAAGAATGTGCACGGCCACAAAACAACTGGCTTTGTCAATCACGAATTTCAAAATTAGGGAGAGCCTGATGCTTCCCATCCCCTGTGGTTTTTCTTAGTAGGATGTGTACCATGGTTTTCAAAATAGAGAGAAAAACTCCAGAGAACATAAGTCCATCATTCCCTAACAGAACCTCAGTGACAAATTCCTGGTAGTAAATATATATGGTTTTAAGATATTGTCTCATATGTACTTTGATC
The DNA here is from genome assembly GCA_013397175.1 of Platysteira castanea. NCBI lineage: Eukaryota > Metazoa > Chordata > Aves > Passeriformes > Platysteira > Platysteira castanea. Next base: position 46,583 of record VYXC01004300.1, on the reverse strand, counting down.
ATAGGCAATTTCTGAAACATATATATGTGCGTAACTCATGTCTACACTAACCATATCTCACAATGCACAACATACAAAGATTATAAATCATGGAATAGCATATTTTAAACTGCTTATTTTGACTTTCAGAAGCCATACTTCTTGCAAACTGCATGATACTCTAGGAAGCCTCTCTCTCATGCAAGCATGGATAAGTATCTCCGTGATACATGGATTTAAAAAATTCTATTAAGCTTATCACACTTAGAAGAATCAAATTCTGAACATAAAATATAAATTACCTCATGGTTTTCACTTTGGTGCTTCAATGCACAGAAAGGATCCATCTCAAATATCTAATAATTTTTAGATGGAGAATTTTTTAGATAGTAATAGCACTTTGGGGATGCTCATATTCATGTTAAATACAAAGTGCTCCAATACAGCAGTATTAGCAGTAGAGAGCTAAAAGAATGGTTAGTGAATAGCCAATATGAAAAAAGATAGATTACAAATCTATTCAGGCTGGAAATACAGAATTTAAGAATAAAATCTATGAAAACACTAACTTCCAGAACATTAACTGGTAAGTCATTCCTCACACAAGTGACATTCAGAGAATTTACTACAAGATCACCTGCAAGATGGCAAAAGTGGTTGGATTATCATTGGATTAGAAATATTCAACTTCATCAGTTTTGTAATTACACTAGAGTAAAAGCCTCGTTCTTTTATGGATGCAAAATAAGAACAGCAGCAGCAGAATCTGTTATAGTCTCTGCTCAGAAAGGCTGTATTTCTCAAAGACAAGAAAAAAGGTGAGAAAATCTTCTCATGTTTAGGACATAAGAGGTCATCACAAATCATTCATGCCCTTTGCAACTTGCCATCTAGTATATAAAAAATGTTATTCAGGTGTTTCAGAAAAGCAAGTTTTAGATACAGAACTTTCCTGATCTCTTTTCTATTGCTACCAATACCTGTTTCCAGTTGTATTACGGTCTTCTACTTATCAGATTTGACTTTCCAGTTTGCCATATTACACTCTGAAATTCCAATCTTTCATACAAAAGGAATTAAGATAACTTTCTCACATCTAATATCAACATCATCTACCACCCGTTGAGCATTACTGTCAGAGAAGGCTGTTGTGGTTTTGAATGCCATTACAAATAAGTGCGATAGGAGGACTCCATTAATAAAGTGCTAGATACCCATTTCCTCTGGTTATCTGTGATTGGTCCACATGACATGTATTTCCACACAAGCTTTGAAAGTATTTGAGGATATTCTTTGCCTTCAATTTATGGTTCTTTTATATCAAGTAGTATCTTGTTACAACCACTTTGAAAGATTGCATCTTGCCCAGACTGCTATCCCTATTTCTCTGAAGACATTTACAATTTTTCATCCTTTTTATAACATCTTGTTTCCTCTGGTGCTTAAATTTATCTGATTTTTTTGTTCCAGAGTAAGATCCAGAATTTTTCAGATAAGTTTTGAAGACAAATATGGATTCTTTCTTACTTTATTACTCTTGTATCATCTTATTTTCAAATAGAGATTCTTCTGTTTTGAAGACCTGCCCTCTCATTTCCCTATAACCAGTTAAAAAAAAAAAAAAGTCATCTGAGTTTTTCTAAAATTAAATGCCTTAGAAAGACTGATCATACACTGTGAGCTTTTTTCTGGTTAACCTTTTGATTCCAATTCTTCCATCAGTCACACAAATGAACAACAACACTTAGAAACGTACAATAATCTCCAGTGTTTTATGTGTCAAACACCTTCTCCTCTCTCTGTGAATGCGTAGGTACAAAGATGAATGGTTGCATGGCAATTCCATCTGTGTTTGTGTTTAGCCAACTTCTATGCAAATTAGTCTTTAGCAGTAATTGTAACTAAACTGAAAAGTCACATGAAAGAATACAGTAATTTAAAAAAATAATTCTTAAATAAAAGAATAAATATATTAAAAGGCTATAGGAAATAAATATTGAAAGTGCCTTTGTTAGCTGAAATTTTAGGTATGCTTACCTGCCTTTACTGCTGAGGATACCTTCTAGGCATATACTTTCAAAAAAGTTAAAGCTTGTATACATTTTTTCCCCTAACTTTTATTTTAAAATAACAAAGTCTTCATTTCTTTTCCTGATACCACTTAGAGGGAATGCTTGCAATCCCTTAATTCTCTACAGTTGCCACTGCTACTTCAGCAATACTTTCGTTTCAAGAACATTGATAGTTACTGCCAGCATTAAAGTTCACTGAGATGGCTTGGATGTTAGTGGTGAAAGCCTCCTTATGCTTCATGTTCCTAATGCTTCCATCCTAACAGCCCTAGTCAGTGAGTAGCTTCAGTCAATAAAGTTGGGTTTTTTCTACTTTTTCTGAAGACATGAACATGTCACAGACACATGAGGTCCCTTACAGCTTTTAAGGCTGCCATAGGCATGGAACAGGCATCTGATAATTCATTTACAGAGCACCACAAAGACTATCCATGTCCCCTCTCCACTATGTCTACCGGCCGTACAGCCACCTCTCACCACCTGCCATAGTCCACTTCCCATCAGCAATTAAACTGCCTCATTTAAGGAAATGTATCTAAGGTCATGTGTGTTTTACACCCAGCAGTGGCCTAGGGACAAAACCCACTTTTTATTTTCCATTCTTTTTGCCAATGATTTGTGGTTTTTCCATATTTCTCTTCAATGAAAGGACACCAAGCCTATAACAGGACACAGCCTATAACATAATGTGTCCATTATGGCAGTTACCATTTCCTCAGGTATTGGTACCAAAACTGGAAAGGGGAAAAATCATCTTAGAGGTAGAACTTCTTTATAATCACTAATTAATCCACATTCCAAGTAGAAGAAGTCAGAGTATGGGAACCTGCTTTCAAACTTTAACAGCTAGTGTCTCGTCCTCTGTAGCAGCTCTTGCCTCCAAGTATTTATGGCAACTCAGGATGTTACATTTGTTCAGCTGTGCATATTGTACTGTTTGCCTCTGCCAGCTGTGATAGCTTATTCCCCTCCTCTGCAGCAGAGATTTCTTTAGCTGCAAGAAAGCTGCCCATATGAACTGAGGAATGAAAGTCTGACAGCAAAAACTGGGGCAATCTTTCCGGAGTTTTGTGTTCAATGTCACCATCTAGACAGCATCTCTGAGGCAGTGTAATCAACAGGGAATAGTGCTGTGTGTTCTTCTCATTACACATGCTAGTAATTGAAATGTGCCTACTGCCAGCACAGCTAGCTAGAAGTAATAAAAAGTACCTCTGAACAATCAGAACACTTGTAGGTACCTCAAAGACAGCAAGTGAGTTACAGCTCTGGATTAGTGATTGTACAATCTCTGGACTCCTCTGGACTTCTTTTTATTTGGTGGTAAAACTGAACGTTTAGATCAACATTGAAGGGAGTTATACCTTCATACTGCTCTTCCAAAAGTACTTATTAAAATACAAACACTTTTCCACATTTAAAATTTTAAACAACTATTCGGGAAAGTTGTGAAAAGCACTGTAGATTTGAAGAATTGTTTCAAAAGTCTTCAGTTTTGGGTTTTCTTCCTCATTGCTGGTTTAATAGGTGAAATTACTTCATAATAACTTGAAGATCTACCTACAACTTAGAAACAACTGGAACAGGCCTTCTTTTTCTTTTGCAAGCAGCTAGTAACCATCAGCTTCCTAGGTTATATATTGAAGAAAGATTTCTTTATTGCAAGAAACTTTTCAAAAGCAGTATATTCAACTTAATGAATATTATATCAAAGACATATTAGTTGTGCAAGACGTGGCTCTGTATAAAGAACTGAATGGAAGACACAACTCAGGCATATTGCTTGTTGCTAGTATCTATATTCATTAAAATATGATTGTGAAGTGAGGGATCTTAAGTACATAAACTCTGTCAAGCAACACAGGAGAGTAGCTTGCAGGATTAAATCTGACAATTATTCAAACTTTAACTAATAGTTCGAACTAAGTCAAGAAGATGGCACTTTCCAGCTATCTGTAAAAGCATCCTACCAGTACTGATAATGTGAGCAAAGTTAGGACAAAAAGGTGAAAAAGATGGTTGAGTTCTGAAAAATCAGGACCATGGAAAGACAATAGTTTAAAAGGTAGTGTAGGCTCTGTCACAGAATCACAGAATGGTTTGGGTTGAAAGGGACCTTAAAGATCAGCTGGTTCCAATGCCCCTGCCATAGGCAGGGACACCTTTCACTGGGTCAGGTTGCTCAGAGCCCCATCCAACTTAGTATTGAGCAATTCCCAGGGATGGGACATTCACAGCTTCCCTGAATATTCAGTTCCAGTGCCTCATCACCCTCAAAGTAAAGAATTTCTTCCTAATGTCTAATCTAAACCTACTTTCTTCCAGTTTAAAGCCATTTCCCCTCATCCTGTCACTACATGCTCCTGTGAAAAGTCCCTTTCCATCTTTCTTGTAGACTCCCTTTAGGTACTGGAAGGTGGCAATTATGTCATTCTGTTTAATGCTGATATTCACACATTATTGAAATATACAAGTTTTTAAAATCGCTTTATTTGGCTCTGGGACTTCCAGAATGGAGAGATTTTTAAATCACAAGGACTTGGTTTTGTGGATTGATTATGCAATTATGTAGGAACACTGTGTGCAACAGGAGAAAAAAGCTATTGTTAATGTCAAGTTGCACTCCGGACTAATTAACGGTATTTCCATTTTTATAGGAACTGTATATTTTTCTCATACTACAGAGAAGGGATACAAGCCTGAAAATATTTGAGCCTAGTATAGTATACAGCACTCTGAATAGAGACATGTGAACTTTCACACCTGTATGCACTAATTTTAGAAACTGTCACAGGATTAGGCATTGTATGAAACAAGTATCATGTTCTATATAAAAATTATTCAGAAATGTCTACATCTTTTTAGTGTCAAATCATAGCTCTGTAAACCAATACAGTTGTGAGATAGTTATTTTTAAGACTATTATTTAAAAGAAATTTTTTGGGGTATATTTGCATACAAAGTAAAAGAAAAAAAATATTTGTAACATAGCAAAAATTTGAAGTGACATATCAAAACCACTTAGTCGGTCAGCTGAACATCTGTCAGAGAAAGCAATTTCTTTATAATTTCTAAAGCACTTCAGGTGCCCAACAATGCAGTCATTAGCAAAAAATAGTAAACAATTATACACATACAACATAAAAAAAAAATCAAAAAATCAAATTAGAATTTGTTTTTCACTTTTTACTTTTCTTTTGTGGTAATGTTATCTCCATAAAGATTGAATAAAGATTTGGCAGGTTATTAAACAGATAGTAAACACTGGAATTAAAATATTTTTCTTCAGAAAAGATGGGTACTCAAAGCACACAAATATTCTATTAAATTTAGAAAGTGATTTGCATAAATAAGACACTTCATAGAAGTGGTAAAAACCAGTAGAAATATTCTGTGATTTAATTTTACCTTTCTGTTCCACCTTACCAGTTCTGAAGAATTGCACTGAGATGCTGCAGTAGGACTTCCAGCATTCAGCACCAGACCAGAACAGAAATCACCAAGATTATATTTACATATTTATCGGTACTCATTGGGAATATTCAAACTATACCACAGAGTAAAAAAAAAAAAAAAAATAACTACATGGACAGCTGCCATGTAACATTCATGCTTGAAGTTCCATTTGCCATGTGATATGTTTTCTTGAAAGGATGCTAATGGTTGCAAAAGTAAGATTCTTCCTGCTTCATAATCACTAGCTAATATTGAGATAAAATCTACTGGAAAACATTTGTTGCCAGTATGTGCGAATAAATATGCATGGAAAATAACATAAGTAGGGTGGGATCAAATCGAAATTATTTTATTGCAAACCTCAAGGAAACAGACATGGAAAACAGCACGTATTATGAATCTGGATCAATCCTCAATTAAGCTGGCAGACATTGTTATATAACTGTAAATACAAATATTGTTTTCCTTCCTCGCTAACCTCAGTTTGCCATATGACTTGATGGTGACCTTCTGTTGAGAAATAATCTTAAAAATATCTCACAGGGCATGAAACTTTAACTTGAGAGACAACAGCTTTGTTCTGCAGTCAGGTGCATCTTACTGGGTCATCTCATAGAAGTCTTGTTACTTCTCTGTGCCCCAGTTTCTTCACTGAACAAATGCCTCAATACACAGGCTGCTGGTTTTTTTTATTTCTACAGCTGAGCTGTTCTGCGTATGTTCAAGTTATATCAAAATGAAAAAATAAAGAGAAGCAGGAATGTATTTACTACAGGTATAAAAATTTACTATGTTTGGCAGAAGAGAAGAAAATTAATTTTTTTTATATTAGTCTGAGTAACATTAGTATTACAGAGTCATATAAAGCACTGAAACGAATCATGTCATGGTACTTTGATGAAGCAGAGAAAGTAATAAAAATAATTTAATTCAGACAAGTAAAACAGCCTACTAAATTTTTAGTAGTGATTAATTAATTTAGGACATAGCAAAGAGATACAAAATAAAATTTTTGCCCCTTTTTTCTGCTAGCACTAATTTCTTGTAAATTTCCTTAATAAATTTCATTTTTCTGTGTGTTTTTCCCAACATAGCCACAAAATCAAAATAAAACTTGACAGAGAACAAGCTATACCTTCAACTAAAGTGAGTCCATAATCTTTCAACCATTTTTAGCCCTGGTGGAGTCTTCAGGACTATTCACACACACTATGCTCCGTTATTTCTTCTTATGTGACTCAAAATTCTCTCATCTGAGCTGGGCCTCAGGACAGTTCAATTTCCTTGCTGAAAACAACATTAAGTTATTCTGATCTGGAGAAGAATCCATTCTCCCAAAGAAAAAACTACAGCTTATGAAAATACTTTCTCATCCTAACCATCTCAGGACTGCTATAAAAAACTGCAAGATGGTGAGTTGTTAATGTCAATTAGGCTACAGAAATACTTAGGACAAATAGCACTCAGACGTGTACAAATAAGTATACATTTCTTCTGTACAGAAAAAAAATCACAGAAATCTAATATTTGATCACAAGAAGCAGAAAATATCAAAATCTCAATTTTACCAAGAGATATATACCTGTGTCGTTTATACATACTCTGTGTTTGAGAAGTACTTGTAAAATTATATTGTGTTACAAGTAATGCAGGTTATTTTCTTTCATTAAGAACTTCTAAGCCATATGGCATTTTGATGTAACAAAGCCCTCTCAGATCTATATAATGCCACCAAGGGAAATAAAACATTTCCAGATTCTTCTGTTGCAGAAAGAGGGGAAGGCAGGCGGGGTTGGTCATTTTGGTAGGTCTGCAGTCCATTGTAAGTAAGGATAAATACTGGCAAATGAGACATTAAATACAAGTGAAAGAAGTTGCATGAAAAAAGAATTTGAATGTTCTTGCTGTGCACAGTTTTCATCATCCATAAATGAAGGACCATCACCATTAATCCAGTGCTCATCACTTCTCCAATTAAAGAAATATACATCAGAATCTGCTTACTGCAGCTGTGTCTTCATTTCACTGTTCTGATTTACTCCATTACAAGACTATTTTTGTCCTGTACATGACTAGCTGTTGCTCTCCTAGGTTATGCTGGGAGAGACCATTCAGGTCAAGGTCTGCATGCAAAAGTCCCGCGGAAGAAGTTGTGAAGAGGTAGCAACATTCATACAACTGACATGGAAATTGTCAGTTCCACTGTCCAACATGTGGTACACTGAGTGCATGGAAAAGCACTGTGAGTTGGTCTTTTCACTCCTTGCCTTTGCGAGTTTCTGTCATATATGTGAGTAAATTCTTTCAGAAAGCTGCAAAACAATAATAATTTCTTACTTTTTAATTATCGTTTGGTGACAGACATTGGATGAGGGAAGGAGGCGGACATCATCTGGGGATAAAACACTAAGAGGTTTTTGTCTGTCAGCAGCTGTGCATGAGCCATTAGCAGCTGTGCACACACTCTTCACTGTTTCAGGATAAAATCCTACAGAAAAGTATCACTCCAGATGGAGAAGGTTTATGTGTGTCAGCCCTCAACCAATCACATTAAGAGCATATTCCTTCCCATGCTGGTCACTGCCCAGCCTTCAGCAATCCATCCTGGTGCATCTGTACTTGCCACCTTCTTCCACACTGGCATGATGTTAACATCTTCCACACTAAAGACATCAACATCAGTGGAATCTGGTGTGTTTGAGTGCACTAGGCATAAACATTCTGTTAGAGCTGCAATTGCTAAGGAAAGCCATCTCGCCAATGCACCTGATTGACACTGTGCAAATGGTGGTGTGCAGATTTGCACATCTGTTTCTCTCCTAGATTTAAGCATCTGTTAAGTGAAGGACAAAGTGTGTAAAAAAGAAGTGGAAAATACCATTGAAAGTACCAGAGTCAAGCTTATGAGGCTTTACTAATTCTTTCCTACTCTACTTATAATGTGCAAAATGAAAAATGTGTCGAGAATGTGTGAAAAACAAACCTGTGTCAAACCTATTCTAAACAGAAGGCCAGGACCTACGTGAATATGCTGCAATATATGTTTTTGCAGGCAGACATAATGCTAGAGCTCCTGTGCTAATATCTGCAGGTATTGATTCTTCATCATTCTGTAACCCAAACAAACTCACACCTTTTGGGTCTCATATCAGCATCTTCCATTTTTTGAAGCAGAGACCAAGGCCTTCCTCCTCACATAAGGTTTGTAAACAGCTTCTTTCAGCTCCTACCTCACCCCACAGCTCCCCAAATACAATCTGAAATTATTAGGACAATGTGTCTAGAGATACCAAAGGCAATATATACCCTATTTCCTTTGAGTGTATGTAGAGTACTGGGAGCTGGAAATATCTCCTGTTTCCTTTCTGTCCAATAGCTTTTTCTCTGCCTCCTGGAGGCTTCTAAACTGTAATTTATGTACTTACATATCAAGCAGAGCAAACTAAATGTGGACTCCAGTTTCCAACTGACATGCAAACAAAGGCCAAATCACCTCTTGGCATACGTGAAAAGGTTGTCTACGCACCCAGGTGCACCTGCCATTTTACGCCTTTCAGGGAGAACAGGCAGGTGCCCGTGGCAGCACAGACCTCCCGATGGGAATTGCATCCCCGCGTGCTCCAGCCGTGCTCGCAGCATCTCACATGTCGTGTGCCCCTACGCTCATGCGCTCGGCCCCGTGTTTTGGGTCAGCTCACGCTAAGGGACAAGGGACAGCTGCCTGGCGAGAGTGTCTGAGCGGACTGATGTGCTTCGTGTGTGAAAACCAATGCCACTCGACAGCCGGCCTTCCCTGCTCACTCACACCCCACCGATGTTCCCCTGTGTCGGACAAACACTGCACTGTGAGCAGGATGAACCCAAAACGCCTCCGCGACTTCTAGTGCCGCTCCTCGACCCCATGGCCGGGCAGACCCGCGGCTCTTGCTCTCTCCCAGTCCGCCTGCTCCATGAGGAGCAACAGAGGCTTCCCAAGGGAACGGAGAGCCCGTGGAAACGCCCCACTGCATCACTCCCAGCCACTGTTTCTCGCTCGGGCTGTACAGGCACGCTACCGCCCCACTCCTTGCGCCTTGCTTCGCCCAGGGTGAAACACCCACCCACACGCGTTCCTGCGCTCCTGCGGAGGCGCGGGCACGGCGCCCGCGGAGCCTCCGTCCCCTGCCCCCGTCTGCGCTCGGCCCCGGCTCCTCCC
>VYXC01004300.1:8023-36532 GCA_013397175.1 Platysteira castanea | reverse complement strand
GGCTCGGCCCGGCGCTCTCCAGCGTGCTGCACCCGGGACGGCCCCGCAGGCCCCGCGCCGGCCGGGGCGCCGCCCGCAGCCCCTGAGGCAGGATGCTGAGCCTATGGCTCTCCATCCCACCGTCCCGGTCTGTCTGCGCCGCGGGGCCGCGGGCCGTCGGGCACGGCTCTGCCCTGGGGGGATGAGAGCTCGCCCGCGGGGCTACAGAGCTGCATCAGCATCATTAAAATCCCGGTCATTAAAATCCCGGTGTCCGCACACGCCTGCCCTTCCCTGAGCACCCGGTGTAAACACTTGTTCCAGGGGTTGCGAGAAGGAAGCGCGTGCCTGTCAGAGTTACGGTAAAATAAGTTTATGCAGGTGATGGGTTGAAAACTATGTTTTCATAGGGAGACAGGTAAATGTGATGGCAAATTAGCATTGCTTTCACAGTAAGCTGCATGGATGAAGGATTGGTATATTCATAGAGCAAGCAATGCAAATAAATGCCCAAGAAGTTATATTTCCCTTTAAAATTACATTTAAAGTGTAAGATTATTTCACTCCATTCTCTATGCCAATTGGCTGTATGCCTTTAAAAATGTAATACTCTCTATGATATTTTCTGAGAAACTCTCAATGTCATTAAGCGTATTTAATCAACAGCTTGAAATAACAACCTGCGTCTATACGATAAGTGAATTGCACTGGAGACTGTGTTTAAAAAAAGAAAATCCAGAATGTTCAATACTTACACGGATCTTCTAAGAAAAACTGGGTTAAACAGAACATTCTTTCAGTAGGAATAGGAAGAAATACTTTCAAAGTCCAAGTTTCTGCGGGACTGTTTGGAGTGAGGTGTTTCACAATGAGCTGTGCTAGCACCTTGCAATTAAGCCTGAGAGCAGCGTAGCTACAAGAGTGGAGGAGCATGGCAGCACTCAGTTATGACTTGAAATCATTCTTCAAAACTCTGCTTGTTTTCCTGGTTCCCTGAAGGCAATAAACCGCACTCATTCTTTTCCTGGAGTACCTTCTCCCCCCTTGCATGTCAGCACAGCTGCATTAGCAGGTGCATTAAGGGGGGAAAGAGCCAAGCACCCACTCCCTTTCTACCACCTAGAGAGGGACGCAGCAGGTCACATCTGGTGCTGTGGTACCATGCACAGGGGATTAGGGGGATCTGATAGCCTCTTCCTTACCCGTGTGTGTGCATGTGTGTGTATGAACTTTATTCACCCGAGGATTCTATTGAAATGAATGAGGTTATTCTTGTGAATAATTTTCCTTGTTCTGTTGTAAGCTTGGTATCAGAGTGAGGTGCACACCCAAACAATGTTTTGGGCAATAGGAGCTTATTTGTCATATTTTGCAGCATGTAACTTTTTAAGCTGATCTGTGAAATAGGTGATAAGCATGTTCATTCTGTTTCATTACAGAAATATCTTCTAATTCTGTCCTAATTCTTCAAGTGGGAAGGTTTAGAGATCGTAGCATATGTTTGCCTAATTTTTTCAATAGGAGTAAACAACACTGCATCATTTTCAGGCCTCTTGTCTGCATAGTCTTAAATTAACTGGTATTTTCTGGTGTTTTTTTTTTAAAGTTTTTATTTTATTAAAGTAAGTGTTTGGTTTTTAAATAAAGTTCATAGTCTTTCATGAGTATTGGGATGGTGTGGCCTGCTCCAGACCCAATTTTTTAGCCAGTAGGATTGTTTCAGTGAGAAATACAAGATGCGCAGGTTGTTTCTCCCAAAATAATTGCAGCTGTATATTGGTACAACTCTTTTTGGGTGGCAGTGCGAAATGTGTGAAGGAGTTGTACTATACAGTATATTCACCTTTGTGTTTGGGAAATATGAAAGCACTTTTAAGCCCCATCTAACAGTGTCCCTGTACCAGAAGAAATGCGAATGTAAGGATGGAGTTGCCTTGATTTATTTTTGCATGTTATTTGCAGCAATGTAATGCTTGTGTGTAAGCAAGCCTGAAAACATCCAAAGAGACATGGGTATTGCCAAGCCACTGTGTTGATGCTGATACCATCAGGGGAAAGGACTAAATTTCCTACCAAAATAACAAGAAAAAAGTAGAAATCTGAGTATTTTATGGTATCCAGATGAGAAGATGTATAGTGCATTTATAAATGCAGCTCTTATTAGGGTATTTGTGGCACGTATGAAAATAGAAATCCCAGTAAACATTAAATATAGACACACTTAAGAAAATACTGGAGTAACCATGTAAAATGCGGGAAAATTCTGGTATAAGTTCCTGCGGACTCTTTTTTTTTCCCTAGTTCTGCATGCTTGTATACATTTCCTGGAATAGTTTGTTGTATTTGATTATTTGATCTCATTCTCATGTTTATTTATAAAACAGTATATTTATCTACACCAAGTGGTATTTTGTTGTGATGTTTGGAGGAGTGGGCAGCATCCTAGTGCCCTCCTGTCCCTTGTTTTGGTTTGAACAGAGTGTGGAAGCTGTATCTCTAAACTTGGTGCTCTGTGAATTAATTGGTTACTTGCAGCCTTGTGGGGCTTGGTCTTTAGTTTTATGGCTCTCCATTCTGCATGTGTTTCAGGGAAGAATTGTCTCTTCATTGGGCAGATACACCCTTGGAGGACTAAAAACAAGAAGTATTACATAATTTTTCCACAAGGGGACCATTTTGATCCTCGTTGTCTTTTCCCAGTCTTCTGAAGTTAATGTGCAGTTTGGAAGCTGTTACATAAACCGAGCACCTAATGCACATGAAACCCAGCAAAAGGCTTCTGTTTATATCTCTTTGCAGCTGTGATTACTGTACCTCTAAAGTTGGACAACAATTCTGTCCAACTACATGAGTCATAAAAGTGAATTGATCAGTCAGAGTTTACTGAAGTCCTGTGTGCATTCTGTGAGATACCAAGTGCCTCTGGCTGTCCATTCTCATATATGGAAGAATGAGCCTGCAGGAGAGCATCACTGGTCCAGCCCTGTGGCCTTGAAGCCACCGGATGAGAGCAGGACAAAGCCGACAGGAGATGGGAGCAACTGCACGTGGTTCTGCTGCTGCCACACACGTTTAATTTATTTCATAGCAGATTTGTGGAGGACATGGGCTTTGACTGACTTATATGTCACGGCCTTCTGGTATTAATGGAAATGTACATGGCTGATTCTCAGATGATTAATCACTCCATGTCCTTTGGCATGTCAGGAGTTTCTTTAATGTTCAGAGGGCTTGCTTGCACATGCCTGGGCTGCTCATCCAGCCCTATAGCATCTCTCTCCCTCCTTCCCTGTCTGTGGCCCCACACAAAAACCCATGCTGTCAAGGAAATCTTGGGTTTATTACCACATTGGCTGGGGCACGTAGTCAGCAATCTATAAAGGAAACAGAGTTACTACTGGACTGGCATCTTTTGACCAGAAATAGCAATGCATGAGACAGACTGAGTGGAAATAATATGTGTATGCGTAAATGTAGCCTTCACACTCTGATGGTTACAGTCAGCTTGATGTTTGGGAGCAGCCTTTGTTTGAAGTGGGAACAAAAATTTTAACTGGCTTCAAGATGAAGTGAAGTAAGACTGTAATGTGGTGTTGTCTATCAGAGTAGCAGATAAAGAAGTGCAGTGCAGGCACTGCTGAGGCTCTTTTTCCCCTGTGTAGATGAGTACAAAGTATAAACTAATTTGCAACAATAGGAAAAAAAAAAACTATTGACATTTTATGTCTCTAGGTAACTTCTCATTTTTCCGAGAAACTCAAAGCCTTATTTTAATGATAAGAGTAAAGTAAAAGCAGAATTATTTCTAAAATTTGAACAGAGTATTTGAGAGCATAGTGAACAGTAAAGGTTTGCCAGATTTTTTTTAGCTTGTGTGCTGTTCCAGTTTCAAAACCTTTTTGTTTACACATTTAAGGCATCGTGAATGTTTGAGGTTTATCATATAAATCTTTATAAATAATTGAAGGCCTTATTGGTAATACCTTGTAAGTAATTTAATGACAGGTTTCAACGTGTTTTAATCTGGGTGAGAGACACAATAATATTTGCATGTGTATGTCTGGGTAGTTACAGAAGAATTCGCAACTGTCTCTATTAAAAACCATTCTATTATATTGAGCAGTTTTATGCAACCCATCCGTGTTGTCATACACATGTACAGCTTCAGTTTTCAAGTAAGTGTGTGCCACATTGTACGTCACAATTGCCATGGTTCAGTGTGCCTCATGGTTTTTTAAAATTGGACTTTTTTTTAAAACATTTTAACTTATATTTGCATTATGAATCAATTTTCTTTTTAATTTTCACCTATCTTTTGGACCTGTCTTTGACCAGCAGCAGTCACCCTAAAATGATAGGCTGTGCATGTTGTATGTGCAGCTCACAATTACGTTTCTAAAATTCATGCATGCATTGGTTTAAAACCTGTTCTTTGGGACCAGTCTTCAGTCTACGTGTCATACCTATCTTAAGCTGTATCTTAAGACGCTTAGGGTAAGCACTTTGTCCTTCTCTTTTGTCACGTTTTTAGTGTCTCTCTTGAAGCTAATGAGATTTATGTTTTTGTAAGCTGTTACATACTTAGGTTTATATAGAGCAGTAGAGTTGGAAGATAATGCTATATGCAATGAAGACAAAATGTATTGTGTCAAACTTAAATGTAATTGATAGAGGTATATGTGTTCAAAATGAAAGACATAAATCATGTTGGTCTGTATTAAGTAGTTGAGATACAAATTAGTGTGGGTTTTAATGGATACATTATGTCACTGGTAGTGTAGGAATATGAAACGGCCATAGTTTTGTATTCTCAAGGTAGTAATTTCTTGTTGCTCAGGTTTTGTCATGAGATTCTATTGCAGAATTGACACTTCTGAATTCACTAATAAACTGATAATCATGGATTTATAATTGTACTGTATACTGTACATTCCTTGTGAAAACAATTTTTTAAAAAATTATTTATGTTTTTATGAATAAAGCACAGATTCAGCGGGGGCTATCTCTCCTGTATCATTTTCAAATACTGTTGTGGTGACTATAATTTTTAGTTCTTCTAACGAAAAGCTTTGTGCAGATAAACTATTCCTATTACTAGATGTTCAGTCCTTGCATGTGGCTAAATATGGAGAACCATTTAGTATTAAAAAGATTATTAGTAGTGCTTGGTTTTTTATTTGCTACATTCCAGCAATTTTTGCCATTTACTTTTGTAAATGCCCTAAAAAATACAATGACAGAATTGTAGCATTAATCGAAATTATGCATTTATAATGTTTGAAATTTCTCTCTGACATCAAGTTATATATTAAGCTTCATAATAGTTCCCCAGGTAAAATACAAGTCTCATAAAGGCAGGCTGAAGAGAAATACAGTAATGGTCCTCCAATGCATAAATGGATATTACAAAGTGGAAGGAAATTACATAGAAGTAATGGAGTGGAATTGCACAACAAATATCTAAACTAACATTTAGGACGCAGGGCCAAAAATAAGCAACAAAATGTTCTATTGGAAATGTTCTGGTGTGAAATATAGGCCAGAAATGCATAAGGTTGTTTTTCATCTCCAGTTCCTATTATTTTTTATACTGAATAATGTCTCATCATTGGTTATCACAGAGTCATTTGTTATGAAATCTAGTTGACTAAAGCTAGCTACTGACATTTCTTTTTGCACCACTTGTAAGCAGGGATGTGTGAGAGAAAATGGGGATAGGGAGGTGCATTTCGTGCTTTTGGACTCATGAGGGCCATGTACTCTTGTCTGCTCTGAGATTTTCTTCAAGAGCTACTAAGGCAAGGCAGTGGAGTCCACCTAGAGCTGGTGCAGCAGCCACTGGCCTTCCAGACCTCTAAGGCATGTGGGAAGCCGTATGCCCTTGTTTGTTCAAGCAAAATGATTCATTTTATTAATAAGACATCCTTCTGTCTCTAGATATGTAGAATACTAATGCATAGTTTGAGCTCACTTATATGTTGAACATTTGCCAGTTTTCATTCTAGTTCTGGAATAACAGTCTATTCACTGCATTTTCTTTCACACTTTTGTCATATTACTTGAACACTGAATAAAGTTTAGAGGAGAGAAAGAGCTGAACAAGTGTAATTCAAATAATTCCTCATTTCTCTGAGTTAATTTTAATTTAACTTGGGACATTTCAAAGATCACTGGCAGCATCTATGAATAAGCACAAAAGTACATTTTTTTGCTGGAAGATGCTTAATTTTACTATGATCACTCTACACAATCTAAATAAAGGCAAATACGTTCATCATGGTTTTGAGAAAAGTTTAAAAAGCAACCACAACAAAATAAAATAAACTTCAAATGTTACAGAATTCATGTGAGTAATTCCATAACATGTAAGTCAAAGATGATATTTTGGGGATGTTATATGTGAATCTTTAAAATTTAACCTGGAACAGTCAATATCATGAGACTTCCTCTTCAGTTTTCTGATTTTTTTGTTTTGACTGCAGTGAGAAAAAAAGTGCTTGATAAACATGATCTATATCCATAGACCATATATACACGTATCAAAAATTAGATGTCATAAGATCATCATCATGCTTGGGCCTGTGGGGAAAAGGTACTGATTCTGGTATTCCAATTGATTGTTTTAGCATGACTACACATTGCAAAATCTGTTCTGGGACTTTATTTGTTAGCTCATCAAAATAAGCGATCCTTATAATTGAGTCAGTAAAAGTTTTTTCTTTATGTTAGGTTTCTCAGACTTGGATACGTGAAGGGAACTGTGAATTGGAGTACTGTGTAAAAGCATCAACTAATACATAAAGGTCTAGATCTACGATTTGTTTGGGGGTTTGGTGACTACAACAGCTAAATGAAAGATGCATAGGATTTGATAAGTTACGTAGGCTTTCTTGTGTGTGTGTGTGTGTGTGTGTGTGGTTTATGTAACGAAGGTAAAATTTGAGTGGCTTGGTTTCTGATCGTTCAGCCTGGAGTAGCAGAAATAGAAATGTATGAATTCAGAGGTCACCTAAAAAGTATGAGTCCTTAGTGCTGCATCTCTGCCTACCTAAGATCAGTGGCACTGTAATATTTAATTAAACTCTGTCAGCTTTTTTGAGAAGTTCGGTTGAAGCTATAAGAAGGCAAAAATCTATTTTTAGGGACGAGTGTAGAATATGAAAAATTGAAAAGAAATGTACTTAATTTGATCATAAAGAAGAGGTATCCATTCTCACCTTTGCTTTAACTCAACAGCCTCCCTGAGAACTGTTTTCTATGTCAATATACGTTTTTTTTTGTGAGAGAGGAAACTTTTAACCTACTTTGCAACGTTTAATTTTTAACCTGACAGTACAGTTCTTGTTAATTGCTTGAAAGTCCTTTAGCTGTCTATTTCCTGATTCTTTCCCAGAGGCATGATTTAATTTTAAAAATCATAGTGTATTCAGCTCTAATTATTGGAGAGCTTGTTCTAGACACATAGTAAGGTATGTTAAGGACCAAAAACTGTATCAGCTGGAGTCAATGTCAGTACTACCTCAAGGACACTGTCATTTAGCTTCTATAAAACCTCTACTAATATCTTTTAATCTGATGATAGTCAGATTCAGGCAAGCTGCATGGTATTTTTCAATAATCGTATTGCCTTGTAGTGCAACGCAACTGGAATAAGTCTGGAATAAATTTATGTTCAGAAAATGTTCATTTAATTACAAAAGAGCTGCATACTGTTTCCATTACATATTTGAAAACACCCAAAACTAACCCCAAAGCCATTTTCATTTTTTCCGGTTAAGTTCCCAAAACTGAAGTTACATTACATAGCTAAGAATAGGATTTTGTTTTTATTTGATTATCTTCTATGTTGTTTATGTGTATATATTATCTAATTAAGCATGTCACTTAATAAATAATTCGATACACTATTGGAATTTAGTGTGCTACTGCTTTTAAGTTTCTATCTCTAAAAAAAATCATATTTATTAAAAATCTTATTAAGATGTTCTGTTTTCAGCTGAAAAAGCTTGGTTTGCTTTATGCTCACAGTCAAAGCTATGTTGATTTTTTTGGGGGGAATTTTTTTTTGAATTTGTTTTTTTAAAATGACTTTAAAATAGCCAATATACATAAAAATTGCTTTTATTGCTGGGAGGGGCTTAAGTGATACTACTCTTTTTCATCCAATTCTCAGTCTAAAAGTCACTGAATCTTATATTTGCACTAAAACTCCAGTATATAAAGAGCCCCTCAGAAATAAATTGTGCTGTCACAACACCAAATCTTCCAGTTCTATACATGTTGCACTCTGGTTGCCTCCAGGTTTTTTTCCTCTTATATCAGCAGACTAAGGTGTGGAAATATTGATGTTTCCTTAGCTGATTCTTAGCTTATTCTTACAATAATTTATCAGATCCTCCAAGAAGCACCTCTCTTCATGGCATGACTGCAGCAATAGACAGCGTGGTGCTGATATGATCTGACCTTAATGCAAATATGTGGATTGCAGTAAATTTAGAGTAATATGCCACGAGACCTCCATAATAAATGATTGTTCTGTCTTTTTCTGGGGAAAAGCTGTGGAACTTGTATAAGATACATACAGTAAAATTGATCCAGCTCTACCCAGGAGATGAAATAAAAGCATGGCTAAAAAACCATAGAGATGCAATCAAGCTTTTACTTGGCTAGTGAGTGGTTTTCCATCAGGCTCTTGAATGATTTCTGTCTAGTTGTTCATTCCTGGAGGACTTACTATTTCTGTCTGGCAGAGAAATTGCTGTGAAACCAGTAGAAGGTACTACTACCCCCTAAACATCTTATTAGTGCCTGGCACTAGTAAGAAGACACTTGGGAGCATCTGGGTTCCCCAAACACATCCTGGGCTGCAGGATCCTTGGGATGGCTGCATATGGGCTTGTTTGCACTTGATTTTTCAGTGAAGGTAACAGCCAAGCTTGTCTGTCACTCTGGTTCACCTTGTCTGTAGCGCCAGACAAGCCCGGTAGTAACACAATGAATTGCTTTTCCAGGTCGGGATTAGTCTGGTAGATTGAAACTCGGCAACAAAACAAAAGTAGCAAAATAAATCAAGCATTTACATCAAATTTCAGTTGTTAATTGGGTACTTTTTCATTTACCCACCTTACCAAGTGTTCCTAAGAGCTGTTTTTCAGAGCTGTGTGTCCAGTGTTCATGGGCTGTAATCTAGGTGACTGCCTGAGTCCTAAATCCTGCTTTTTCTTTTATTCGTAGCATTTCTTGAGGTCTAATTTTCAGGTAGTGAAATCATGCTATAGGCAACTTGCATTCAAAAGTTCGTAGGAGAACAGGGATGTAGTCCCTGAAGAGTATTTATTTGGAAGCAACTTCCTTTTCCCCCTCATTCTGTCTTTTCTTCTTCCTCCTACATCTCTTTCTGAAGATATAATTCATTCCTTTAAATAAATGGAAAAGATGAATTTATTTTTAAAATTTGTTTGTTCTTCTGTGTAGTTTTCCATTCTTAATCTATTAGCTAGAAGATACTGAGCTGTTTGTTAAAACTAGCAGGGACAGGTTAGTTTAGGTATTTGTCATAGTCTTCCAGTTTGCAAAATGCCGTGTAGTAATTTAAAAAAAAAATTGTGTGTATATTTTCCATTTCCCTTGACTTGGACAGGTTAGCAGCTTTCTGTTGAGAGTTGCAGCATGATGCAGTTGAACACACTGTTATCATACACTGTTACACAGACACTTCGCCGAAATTGTCCCTTCAGCTTCTATATTGCCAGCATGGGAATTCAAGTGTTGCATACATCTACCACATTAAAGATATAATTATCAGAAGCACAGTTTTGTAATGCAGAGGGAGCGTGGTACCAAGAGTAAGCGCTGCCAGATGGTAGGTAATCTATCAGAGTGTTTAAAAAGGGTCAGAATTGAAAATGTCTGAAATCCGATGGCTTATTAAGCAGTAGACGTTGAATGTGTGGGAAAAGTGAGAGATGAGTAACCTAAGCATGAGGTGCCCACATGACCAAACAGACTTTTAATTGCATGCATTCTGTCAGTATTATATGAAATACTTGTTTTTGCTAAATTAAATGTGGTTTTGAAATTTGGAACAGAATATGAAATCCAGTCAGTCTTATACTGGGTGTTGAAAAGTTCAGCAGGATTTGCACATGTTCTTACTGTTTATTTATTTTGCACATGTTCTTACTGTTTATCTATTGAAGTAGTGAATTTATTATGATGGTTCATCCCTCTGTAATGGAAAAAGAAGCCCAAAAAAAAGGTCAAGGTTTTTGTGTTGAAATTAATTAAATCCAGTATGTAATAATTTTACTATTTCATAGACATAATAATTAGCTAGATGCAAACTAAGTACAACATAAATTGTGACTGAATCCAATTAAATGTCTTTGGTTTTACATTATTATTTAAAGGCACTAACTAGGAGTTTAAATTCTTGCTTCACTTTAAATTGTTCCCTATTCTTGTTTCCTGAAGTTAGATTTTTCTGTAGTCTGCCCGTGTGTTGTGCTCTGTCATTCACATGCATACTAATTTTCTTTTGTCAAGAGATGATTTTCATTAGGACAGGTCTGAGGAATTCTCTGTCGGTATTATACAATCAGTGAGTGTTATTCAGCAATTTCCACCCCCATCCCCCTCGTTCCCCAGGACTGTATGAGCACTGCTCGATGTGACTGTGGTTGTTTCTGTAATTTCTCGGCTGCAGCCAACTTTTACATTCTACACAGGCTAGACCAAATTTATCTTCCTGTGGAAGGGATGGGAGAGCTGCAATGAACTTCCACTCCCACACTTGTTCCTTATAACACGACAGAGTTCAGACTTGCTTCAGGGAAGGAGAGCTAGCTTTGTAGCCTGGGAATGCAGGTACCATGAGTCTGCCTAAAATGGTGGCAGATGTTCCTGCTGGGGCTACTGACTCGTGATTCCGTAAAGTGTCACTGAATAGCAGTTTGTCTGCATTGAATGTGCACGCAGATTTTGTGCCACTGGCAAAATGAGCAAATGGAATATGATATTTAACTTGGTTTCATGTTTCCAGTGCAAATTTTTCCATTTCTGGAACGGCTTTTAAAATGTCAGTTTTACCCAGTGCTCCGCACAGTGTGCAAATCTATAGGATGTTAGATGAAGATCCGAGATGGAAGTCAGGAGCCCATCTATCTTTGGATTTCAGGACCTAGATACTTGTAAGCATCTGGACTCCATCGCTGAACATCTTTCAGAATTCCAGTCATAAGGAGCCCAAAATGGTAAACCTGATTTTTAAGAAACGTCGATCATGGGTTCTGTGCATTTTGCAGAACTAGTGTGCCAGAATAATGTGAATATGTATCAGCTTCCATTTTTGTTGCATTAAATACTTTGATTTGCAATTTACAGATCAATGTATATTCTAAGATTATGAGGAAAACCTCTATTAATAATTCTTCACTCTTAATTTCTTGCTGTTCTCCATCAATAAATTATTAATATCTATTTGGCAGTTCTAATTATTACACATCTTTAGTTTAAACACATTTGATTAGTTCATAACTCACTGTCCTCCAAAAAATGAAACATAAATATTTAGCTAAATTAGATTTTGTCTTTCTGAGGAGTATTGGCTTGTGGCTAAAACCTCTTATGAGATCGTCAAAGTAAAATGTTTTCATTTGCTGAAAGCCAGAAACCTATTTATTATATTTAGACAACTGCATTTTGAGTGAATATGGATGGAAGATAAAGATGGACATCTGGTGTTTTATTCACCACGGAAAGGGCAGCTCATTTTGTTTTGCTGTGTCAAAACAAGAGTCATTTATCAGTATGGAAGTAAAGAGCTTCCTTGGTATTTTTGCGGTTGTTTATAGTTCAGGTCATGGGTCCATGACCAAAGTTTCTTTGAGTGCTTATTTTAGAGCTTCTTATCAGTGACTACAATTATAGGCAACTTTACTTGCACGCAAACACTTCCCTCTGCAACCCCTAACCTGTAGTGAGTGTCTGATGTCAAGACCAGCCCCTTGTTAAGGAATACAGACTGTTTTGTTTGAGGACCCAAAGACTGGAGAAAGAATTTTTGTGTGAAGAGACTTCAAAGTCATCTGCCAAAGTCATTCTACCAAAATATAAAGTAGAGAAGCTGATTATTAAATAATTCCCTTTTATATTTTTTCTGATAAATATTTATAGGTGAGGCATATAACAAAGCTGGTAGTTAAGTTTGAATAAATTTCAGATGTTAATATCTTTAGCAATCTTTCATTTTTCAGTCTGAAAACTGACGTGTTATTCTGATGCCTAAAGTGACTTGCTCTCTTACAAAAATGAATAAAGGCAGCATGGAGGAAAAAACTTCTATCCAGTGTATGTATTTTGTGTAACAACTCCACTTTGGGTGACTTTGTCTCAATGAAAATAGAATAGAATTTTAAATTAATCTAGGTCTTGGTAAAATGTATCTTCCAGTGGCTCAATAACCATTTCATATGACTAAATTAAAACAAAATATTTAACAAATGTATTTCAAGCAAATAATCTGCTGTAATTCAATAAGTACTTTCTACATATAGTTTGTAAATTTAATACAAACTGTTTTTAGGATCTCGACTATCTATGTCATTATTGCATATATCTGTGATAAAATGTAATAAACCCTCATGTTTAATTGCAACCAAGCAGTGGAAATGACCTGCTGTACTGCTGGCAAAGGTGCGCAGGAAGAAAAAAAAGCATCAGTGCTTGTAATGGCATCTCCTGGAATGCCTCATATTGTGGGCTAGCTCCTGTTTTGCAGATCACAAAACCACTTAAATATTGAGTTCACATATGCTGGTTTGGGTTTTTTTGAAGAAATTTGTTGTTTCCTTTTTAAAGAATAACCGAAGTAATGCCATTGAAAAAAACCCGTTTCCTTATATAGAATTAAATTGCAGAAAGGCCATTCATCAATTGCATTCCATTACCCTGACCAGTGTTCATAAATGTCAGCAATGGATTTTACATCCCCAGAAACTTGGTTTGTATTCCAACCCTCCACCCTTGGCTGAGCTGCACACGAGGCTTTGCTGAGCCCAGCTTGCGTGGGGCTTGCTGGAGCGTTGGAGGGTAAACAGCACGGAGAGACGAGGAGGGGAGCAGAGGCAGAGCTGACACGGGCTCGGTTACTTAGGCCAGAAACCAGAGCATCTCTGAGCATAATGTATGCTCTTTCTTGTTTCCTTTGTTTGCTCTTCTGGGTTTTCCTTTTTGTTTTAAACAAGTGAATATCAGGTCTATCTGATCACGGCTCTGTCTAGCTGCATAATGCGCTGATTTGTTTTGGCAATGCAGGCAGAGCGCTATGCTGTCAAAAGGAGGGTAACACTGGGATGTGCAGTATGCAAATTGGGAAGTTATAAAGAAATGTTAAAATTAACATTGCATCTCTTTAAATACTGCGGAAGGCAAATGGCTAGCAGAGAGATATGAATACATGCTGAGTAATTAGAAAAGTGGGGTGCATCCCCCGTAAAAAGATGTTAATAATAAATCTACATGGGGAAAGGTATAATCAAGCTTGTGAAAGATTACTCCTTTAATTTCTTACATGTTGTGCGCACTGTATTTTCAATTAGTTTATGTTTTAGATAAACTGATAAGATTAGTTCAGTTAATAAAATTACATAAATAACAATTCCATAATCATGCAATTTTCAGTGTATTTGAGTGCATTCCTAAATGTCTCTTTTATCTGCATAGGAATTAAAATTGTTCAGCATGGATGTTGAAACTGCAGAATCATTTTCTTCCTCTGCTGGAGAGGATTTGGATCTGTACATTTACTTTGCCTAGCACTGTGGGTATGAGCACTTCCAATAACAATATCACCTCTCAGAGCTGTTCTGCTTTGGTGGAGCAAAGAACTGAGAATGCCTCTCCTGACTTGTGGTTGCCTTCCTTGGGAACAAGGTTTTGTTCCTGCTCTAGTTTATATTTGTTTAGGGAAAGAGAACACGTCAGCAGCATACCTCACTTCAGGAGGCACCGTCTGGCTGGGGAAAAGTGAATTTCCTGAGGTGTGGGAGATCCTGGGCTCAGCTGCCTACAGATAGATGAGGAAAGTCCAGTGGATGTTCACAGGTGTTGATGAAAGCTTGAGGTATTCAGTTGTTTCTTGAAAGGAGGATGCATGAGACATGATCCTAATTACTTACCATGTTGCTCTGCCATGAGCTTGATCTTTCTCTTTCTCTTGCTGTTCTAAAAATTGTCTATAATGTATTTGAATCTTTTTCATCAAAGTATAAGTAAAAATTAATAAAANCTTGATTACCCAGTCTTGCATTAGAATCTTGCACATCTGTGTAGATACGTAGGATGACTGTAAATATTCAGTCATGTATATTTGTTTTCATTTATGATGTGGGAGTACATCAGCTTGTTTCATATCTATCTATAGTTCTTTCACACTTTTTCACATCTCTAATTTTTCCCTTCATGAAATTTGAAGACTGGCTCTTTTTTTTCTTTGGTTTGAAAATAGAGCCCGTTCTTGCCTTCAGTGCATTTTGTCAAGAAATGATACACCAAGTCCTACTTTGAAGCTGCTTTTCCAAATGTACTGTATCATTTTACAGCTACACACAAAGCCAGTTTCACCTCCAATTATCAGAATAAAACTGTTAGTAGTATGTCAAATATATATATGTCAAATCCAAGTTAATGGTCCTAGCCTTGCTTTTGGGTTTTTTTGTCAAAGGTATTAATCTCAAAAAACCTAACTGTCCCAGCTCATTTGGTGATCATGGCCAGTCTCCTCACCAAACCCCATGCCTATCAATAGATCTATCAATAGCTGCTGAATGCTGTCTTCCCCATCATCTCTTTCTCTGAAGATAAGTAGAGAAAACAGAATTTTCCCTATCAGCAGAAATTTAAAGATTATACTGATAATGGAGAGATTGAATTGGTTAAAAAAAATCTGTTTAAGGAAAATATTAGGTAATACTGACTAGTTTTCTAATTTTTGGAAGGGCGTTAGGAAGCTACCTTCCTTTTCACTTGATTCTTTGTTGAGAAGGATTACAGAAGGCTTCTTCCAATTTAAGCCTCAGAATTTTTAGTATGGAGGCATCCTAAATGTCATGTTTCTAAATGGCACTCTTAAAATTACTGTCACTACAAAATTCTTAATTAATGCAAGTGTTCCAACATGAGATACAAGATTATTTTGTAGCTGAAATATTTTTAGATCTCTCTTTCAAACTTTTTTTATGCCTTTAAAGTGGTCATTTCTAATTTCGGAATGTGAATGCGTATTTTACAGTGATCCACTACAGAAATTTACTGACACTTAGATAACCAATATGTGGCACTTTTCAGTTGGTTTAAGGGCTGATAATATCACACTGAAACAAATCAGTTACAGCCCCTTACCAAAATGTTGCCTGGTTCTGAGAGCAGTGGTCTAATAGTTTGAACAAGGGGGCGAATTGGAGGAAACTGTACTACTTGTGCTGTGACGTGTTGATGCAGAAGCAATCTTGATGACATGAAATATATCCATTTGATCAGGTAAACGAAGACAGAATCAACACTTGCCATGAGAAATATATTTGAGCCCTGACTCTTCATCAGGACCTTTTTTCCATCTGGTAGCTATCTGGACAGGGGCACTGCCCAGATTTTTTAATGAGGAGTGGGGCTGAAGAATTTCAGGACCACAGAATGTCCTGGGTTGGAAGGGACCTTGAAGCTCACATAGTTCCAACTCCCCTGCCTCAGGTGAGGATGCAACCCACTAGATCAAGTTGCTGAGAAAGGAGGAGTTATGTAAAGATGAGGGAGAGCAAAAGTGTTATCAGGGCTCCACTGACACTGGTGCACTGTTCTTGCCCAAGGTTAAGTGGAAGTCAGGCTTTAATTCTTTCTACTGTAGTTTAATAAGTTGCTGTGGAGGAAAAGCAACTGCAAATATCAGTGGTATTCAAGCAGTTGTGTTAGGGGATTACCGGCTAAAATATAAGAGTCTAATTTTTTAATAATATTGCCGTATTATATAAATTTCTCTTTGTCCTCTCCTTCCTGCCCTCCTGTATGCAGTAAGTGCAACCTTACTTCTCCTTACTGTACCTTTATTTCTCAGAAAACTGAGACTGAATTTGTTAATGCATGTAAAATACTACATACATACATACATACATACATACACATATATATATATATTTATTTGTGTAAGTTAATTAGTTAGTTTTGTAGTCCCCTTCCATGATCAGTACTTTGATTTTTCTTTTCTAGTATTCGAAGCACTTGAGCTTTAAACCTAACCAAACTATGTAACCAAGGACTTTTGAAAGTAGTAAATTGCTGTTCTTGGCTTCACTGGGCTCTGATCAGGTCCCCTGAGAGATGCATTTATCTAATCATCTGCCTTATGCATAGAATCACAACTGAGCAACAAATTGGAAATTGCCCCTGCTAAGTGGGTTTAAACAGATAAAAATCATGAAATCTTCTTGAAATTGTGGAAGTTTGTGATTTTAGATACATTCTATGGTTATATAAAAAAGATTATTCAGTATTGCTGAATTTTATTAATATCTTTCTGAGGTAGGAAATTGTATCAATATTAAAAAAAAAAAACCAGCAAGGGACATACATTGGATCTCTTAAGTATATATGGCTAACCTTGAAGTAATGGACTCCAGTGTTATTCTGAAATCAAATTAAGATTTCTGGTGATCTGAAAACTTCATTATTAGGTTATTTTTTTAATCGCTTTTAGTCTCCATCAGAATGAAACCATTAAGCTGGAAGATTTCCAAGTCCGGCACGGCTCTTATTTCAATCAGGGAAACACAGTTTACAGAACGTCAGCCTCTGGCTTCTCCCAGACTGACCAGTCTCAGACTGGTAGAGAGGTAGAGAAGGCCTTTCTGCTGCTCCAGCAGGTTACCTTGCTAAGTCAATGAATGTTCATTAAGCTTGATATGCTTTAAACTAAAAAAGAATAGCAAATGTCGATGAAATTTTCACCTGACAAAGTGTCACTTCATCATATTTCTGCCCTTCATTATCACCCCTTGGTATGTAGGATACACTGTTAGAATTCTACTGTAGTGTGTGCTTTGCAATCAAAAGAGGTGAGCCATGAAAGAGACTCCATTTCAGCCTTGCAGTGTTTCCTTGGTTGTGTTTACTTAATATAACCTTAAAGCTGTCAAGGTGGAAATCGAGTAGCATGAAAAACCTAAATCTCCTGACAATTTCAGGAGAATAGTTTATCCTCTAAAATCAAAACAAAATACCAGCGCCAAAGTTTTGTCTTCCTAAAGCTTTGTGAAATGAGGTTTATTCAGATGAGGAAAGTTTTATCCATACAGAAGGATGACACAACTGTAGAAGTGACCTGTTTGCTCATGCAAAACAGGCCAACATAAAATAGTGGCACTCCACTAGTCATTTTAATGCCTTTGTATTATTATGGTCACAGAGACAGATTACAGTAAATTCTAAATTTGGAAATTTTAAAATAATAAAAAAATTGCCGCTGAGCCAAAATCACTGAAGCAATCCACTGTGGGTTTACAACATTTAAACACAGTTTGCTCTATGGAGGATGTTGAATGCAGTATTTCTTGCTAAAATAAAATGAATTTAGTATTTAATTTGTATGCCTTTTTCCCAGAAGTAGCTTGTTTTCCTCTAGGTGTGTGTATTTGTAAGAGAGAAACAGATGGGCAGAACGAAAATGGATAGCTGGGCAGAATGGGATATCCTCATTTTAAGGCTGTAAAAAAAAATAGTGATGATTTTTCAGGAAGTTTTAAGGCACAGACACCTGTGCAATCATTAAAAGAATTGGATCCTCTGAAGAAAACACTCCCTTCTTCATTTTCCTGCCCTTTTCAACACATCCCAGTAATTATCTGTGTTTTGCAGATGTTTCCAGGCATGTCTAGCTTTGTTCCCTCTTATTAGAAGAATAATAGAGTTGCACAATCAGTGAAAGATAGCATGTCCTATAAGAATCAAATTCCAACATCGATAATACCAAGTTTACTATTTGTTACCATACAGTACAATAAAATTCAAAATTACTGTTATTTCTACCAAGGTTGTTTTTTTAAATATAGGACATTAATTTCTCTGTTAGGTGAGAATCCTAACCGGTGATCCATGAAAGCAAAGGAAATAAAGATGTGTTTGAAGATGAGACAAAAAAAAAAAAAAGTGAGAAGGAAAGTCAGTGTTCATTTCACTGAGCATCTACTAATCAATCACAGTATTTAGCTGAAGAAGAAGCAAGTTTTCTAGGAAAGCTTGCGAAATTTTTTTCCAGTTCTTGATTTCTCTGAATGTGTAAAGTGAAATCATGATGTATTTGAGATCAGAAAACCTAATCTGTGATGCATTAGGTTTTTCTTCAGAGGTATTTTACAAGCAATCTGAGTTAATAGCTTTTTTCGATGGCCTTCCATTTTATAATGTGGATGAGTATTTATGACTGAATTTCCTGAAGCTTTACTCATACAATTTTCTTCTTTTTAATAAAAGATAAGAATTTTACAATCTTTCTTGAAACTCAGAAAATGTAAACTTAAGCAAAGCCCTGGGTACTCTGCAGCCTCCAGTCACAGCACTCAGTGCCTGAGAGATGCCGCTCGCTCTGCTGTGTGGTTTGTGAGACCACTGGCAAGTTCTGCTGGTTCAGTTTGGGTGCACCATAAGGTTAGTCATATCTCAAACTATGCTGATTCAAGGAATTTGAGATTCTGCTGTTGATGGGCAGAAAAAGGAAATAATAAAGCAATCAAATCTGAATTTGTATGTACAGCAAATTATGCAATGAATTAACTCAGATGAAATTTCTTTCCTTAAGACTCATTTTTCTCTAGGTTGGGGATATAAGGTGGAAAATAAAATGCCTGTTAGAATTCATAGCGTCTTACATTATTACGTTTAATACAAACAGTGATTAATTGATACTAAGTGATTCTTTGTCGCTGCTTGGGTAGGCACTCATTTTGAACAGGCTGTTCATCCTATTCAGGACAGCCTGTGACAGTGAATAAAACACCAATGCTTCAGCACCATATTCCAGAGCTGAAAAACCACTGTTATTACTGTAAGTTTTGAAAATATAGTACATAAATTATAAGTGAAAAGATCACTGAAAGAGGCCTATGAAGCCATCTAGTTTTGATGATTCCAAACTAGTAATTAGTATTTTTTTTTAATATTTCTGTATAAAATAATTTTTTAAAACTTTGAAAAAAATGTGCCTTAATGTGGGGAGTTACACTTTAATACTTGAAGACTTTTTTTTGCTTAGAGGTAATATACCTCTGAGCCTTTTAGAAGCACTTTAAAAGCTTCAGGAGTAGTTCAGTGCAGTGATGACCTCTTCACCCTCTGTTAATGGCATCTAGTAGTATCTTCACTGAGTTAGCTTCAGCTGAGCAATAAGTTCTATATAGCTGTTTGCTGTGGGGCTAAGGTCAGTTCTTGCTTCTCATTTTGAGCTTTGGAAGATCTCATTACCCTAAGACTCCTGCTTTTTTCCCTCATTCTCAAAAATTTTATGTCATAAGGCTACTTTGCTCTTCATTAACATTTTATGATACCTTATATAAATGTGGAACTCTTGAGATTGTAAACTGTAGATTCATAACCATCCTCACTGGGGTAGGGGAAGTAGCAAAAATAAATAAATAATGCTAAAAGGAGTTTGAAACAAATGGCTATCTGAGTGTGTCAGTGGCAGCTCCTTGCACTGTCTCGTGAGGCTTTACAAGCTTCCTTTTTGTTATGTGAATAGTAGGTTGTTCTGAACTGTAGGCAAGGAACGCATTGTATTACTTTCTCTGTACAGGTCAAAGAAGGGCAGTACAGGGAGTTGCATCTAGTTTTTCTCACATGAAGTAAAATATAACGTGGCCAGTAGAATGGCATTTGGAAACATTTTCCTAAAAGAAAATGTCCGAGTCATTTCTAAATGAAAAATAGTAAGGGTTTTTCGTATTAACTAATCAGCTTGTATTATATTGTGGGCTAAGATCAAAATACAGAAGTCCTTAGCATTCACTATTTTAGCTCTGATGCTACCACTTTTGCTGACATTCAGCATCAGGAACACCAGTGTGTTTTGCATAATCACAGTAAGTGATGATCCTTTAAACCACGGATTACCGTTGGTTAAAAACACCTGGTTCTGTATTATCTCTGATGTTGGCTGGGTAGCTGGTTGTTGTGTGGCTCTGGTTAGCCTTTGTTGCATAACTGCTCCCTGTGCTAGAGAAATCTAAAGGTCAGTCTGAAATTAGCAATGCTTTGCTTAGGAGTGAGACACAGATACAAGGTCACCTCTCGTAACTATTTCCGATTTTTTTCCCACTAGTTTTCAGGATTCCTTGAAGATGTTGCACTTCTGTGAAGTATTTTGGTTGATAGCATTTTAAAAGTGTTTGTGGTAATTTTACTTGTAGATCACAGTGGGAGTGGTGCCTGAATTTAGTGGTTCCTTGTGTATGGTAATTCTAGATTACTGAAAAGGAATCTAGCACAGTGAGCAATATTACATGAATTTAAAAAGACAAGAGAAATGGGGAAATTTTTGCCAGATATGGTGAATACTATCACATGCTGAACAAAAATACATACAGCCTGAATAAAACTGAACATTTTTAGCAGTTAGTGTTCACATTTATTGCAAGACTGAAAATGTGTAAGACACAAATCACATTGTGGTACACAGGGAATTATTTTTAAAGTCTATTTCATGGAGTTTCTGAGTACTAGTTAGAGGTACATTGCCAACTACTCTCATGATAGTTAAATCTAATCTCTCCAGGTTTCTCTTGGAATAAATAATTTTAAAACTGGGAATTCTCATGCTGTTCTCAATCCTTTGCTACTTTTTCTTTAGCGTGTTTTGCAGTTACAGATAATAATTGCTGTTCTCCAATCAGCACTCTGTAAAGGTAGAAATATTTGCTTCCAAGGTAAACATGAAAAAAGGGAATTTATAAAGCAGATCTTTGAGATTGTTCTGCCTGGAGAAGGAAAGGCTTCAGTGTGACCTAACTGTGTCCTTTTAGTACCTGAAGGGAGCCTACAAGAAAGATGGGTAGAGACTATTTGCAAGGGCATGTAGTGACAGGACAAGGTGGAATGGCTTCAAATTGAAAGAGGTTTAGATTAGATATTGCAAAAATACTTTTATTGTGAAGGTGGTGAGGCACTTGCACTGTTTGCCCAGAGAAGTTGTGGATGCCCCATCCCTGTAAGTGTTAAGGGCCAGGCTGGATGGAGCTCTGAGCAGCCTGATGTAGTGGCAGATGTCCCTGCCTGTGGCACAGGGCTTGGAAGTGAATGATCTTTAACGTCCCTTTCAGCCCAAACCATTCTATGATTTTATGATAATTTGGTAATACAAGAAGCAATCTCTGAAATCTAACATAATCCATATTCTCTGTGCACAAGCTAGGCTCATGGTTCTGAAATGTTTGGTGGCCAGTTAAAGTATTGTTTTTTCTGGTTGCCACGAACCTTTACCAAGATGAGGGTGTTTGTTGCATGTCAGGAGGTTGGTGGAAGTAGCCTGGAAGTCAGCACTGAAGTGATGTGCTGGTGGTTTGTCCATGACATGTCCCCTGCACCAGACCCCATTGCGACAGAGGCAGAGAGATAGTTGTGGAGCCATTGCTGCCTCTAGTTTTCTAGAAAGTGTAATGAGTCCATGGGCAACTGTTGTTGATTGGTTTCTGTACCTCTCCAGATCAGTTTTAGTTGACCAGATCATGTTCTTGAACAGAATAAGAGATTATGCGTTGGGTTCAGGCTTTCTTGAGTTCTATTTCAGTTCTTTTACTGCATAAGAACAGCTTTCTTTGACTATTTAAGGTTGATCATAATTTGCTTAAAATCTGTTATATACTACTGTCCCCTGGAAATCTTCCATCAGGATAGATATTCTATGTAATGGGTGCATTTACTCAGATTTCCATCACAGATACTAAACTTAGGAGTCTGACTCTCTACCATATTGTATCAAGCATGGTTAGCATTCTAACAGTATTAGAGGGGAGCCTTTAGATCCTTCCAGAGTAAAACGGTGAAATGCAGTACCCCTTTCTATTACTATGCAAATTGCAGCTATTTTTTCTAAACTTTCTTGGCTAGTTCTGAAAGAAGATAGACTATGAGGTTGTAAAAGTGCCTGAAAGTTCAATTAAGGTTGTAAAAGTGGATGAAGGTTTTTATGTTATCTAATTATTGTTTCTATTTTTTGCTTCGGTGCTTTTTTCCTCTTCCTGTAATTTTATTCAGCACTGTAATGGTATCAGTACATTTGCAAAGAGATACTGACATTTAATATATTATCTATGAGATATTTGGCTTTCCACTTGGACAGAAATCTCAGAAAAACTGTTGCATTGCTAAAGCACTTCTGATTGGCACAAGACATCAGTTTTATCTATATGAAACCACAAAGAGGTTTTGACGGGAGTCTGGATAAGCGTGCTTAGGGCCACACGTGCTCACCTTTCAGTGTGTGAAATACCGTGGAGTGATAAGCCATAGTACTGCCTTTATTCTAGATGTGTATTTTTGAGAAGGAAGGCACATAATGAAGTGTGTTAATTACTTTGTCTTTAATGACCATGAATATGCTGAGTGAGTTAAAACAACGAGAATTTTCTTAGTAATAACAAAATCTGGTGGTGAAGTTGGTGGCATGATAGAGGCTATTTTGTAATGTTTTACCACATTACGTCAACCATTCTGTTTCTTCCTTTTTCCCTAGGTTTTACTGGGACTTAATCATGCTCATAATGATGGTTGGAAACCTTGTCATTATACCAGTCGGAATCACATTCTTCACAGAACAAACAACAACACCATGGATTATTTTCAATGTGGCATCAGACACTGTTTTTCTATTGGACTTGATCATGAATTTTAGAACTGGGACTGTAAATGAAGACAGCTCTGAAATAATACTGGACCCTAAAATCATTAAGATGAATTACTTAAAAAGCTGGTTTGTGGTTGACTTTATCTCATCAATACCAGTGGATTATATCTTTCTCATTGTAGAAAAAGGAATGGATTCAGAGGTTTACAAGACAGCAAGAGCACTTCGTATTGTGAGATTTACAAAAATCCTCAGCCTGTTACGTTTACTGCGCCTTTCAAGACTGATTAGATACATACACCAGTGGGAAGAGGTAAGATTTATATGGTTTTAACATCATTCACTAAGATCTTGTTCCTACACAACACTAGTCAATCTCTGTGAAGAGCTACACAGGAACAAGAAAGTAATACAGCTTTTACTCACTAGCTGGTATAATTACAAACACGTGCTAGTCGCAAGGCCTTTTTGGAAAAAAGCAGCACAGGGTAACCATCTTCTCTCTGCTAATGATAGAGACCAAAATATGTTTGGCACCATCAATACAATTTGCATGAATGGACTCTTAGTGATGTTACCAAATGTCCAAAATATCAGAATAAGCCTCTAGAAAGGAACACTAGAAATTTTAACAACCACCTAAACCTGATTTGGAGTTTGATGACTAGCACTTAAATTTATTAATACTCTTGTAGTCATGGAGAACTTAAAAAAAACCTTTTTCATATTTTTCTATTTTAGGAGAAATTGAAACCATTTACTGTTGAGTATATTTCCTGGAATGCTCATTGTTTGAAGGCTGTATGTAGGCTGAATATAATAAATACTGCCCTTCTTTACGAAAAATGGGCAGTTCAAATTTTGAGTCATTGCCTTCGAAACTGTCAACTCCACTGTTTCCAGACATGAAGTTATGCTGCCTGTCATTTTGGCATAGTGACCTTTCCAGGAAATTATGGCATTCTTCAATTTGGCATACTCATGGCTAGGAAATGTTCAATGCATTAGCACATGCCGCTATGATTCAGTCATTTTATTTCTTGCCTGTCCTCATTCCTGTAGTTCTAAATATCATCATGTGTTTTAAACAAAAGTGCTAAAGCCATAGGAAAAATAACTGCTGTTTTCTAAACCTTTCTTGCAATAGGTATAAAGAGAATTCTTTTGTAGAGCATTATCATGGAAGCAGTATTAAAATTGATTTGCATAAATTTATTTACCTATTTGATAAAGATTTATTTAATTAAATGAATATTGAAAGACGATTTGGTACCATTTTTGGTACTTTTTCTGCTAGTTATCTCCAGTTTAATATGCACTTTCTGGTTTAAGAGAAACCTAAAATCAGAGCCATCTCACAAATAAAATCAGATTATAATTTTAAATGGCATGATGCTGGATGATGCTAAGTATCAAAAGTCTAAAAAAATTACAGTAGTTTCTCAAAAAGCCCCTGAAATAGGTAAATTTTTTTTATTACTCTATTTGGTAAATCTACTACTTGCCTCTCTGTAAAGCACTGCAGTTTTTGCTAAAACTAGAGCACTATAGTTTTGTACTCAATCTAACTAAGGCAAGTGATTAGGCATATTTTGCAATTCTACCATAAAGCTGTGCTTTTGTCTCCTCTGTGCTTCGCAGAGAGACAATCTTCTGAAATGCATTCAATGACATTATTTTCTG
This sequence comes from Platysteira castanea, assembly GCA_013397175.1. Taxonomy (NCBI): domain Eukaryota; kingdom Metazoa; phylum Chordata; class Aves; order Passeriformes; genus Platysteira; species Platysteira castanea. The sequence continues at coordinate 11,988 of VYXC01004300.1, read as the reverse complement.
GCAGCTTGAGTTATTTGCTTGCCACTGTAAAGTCCTACCAGTCAGAGAAATTAATTCCTTTTTTTTCTCCCCCTTCTGTCTGTTGTCAAACAGAAATCGGGTATCCTAAATAAAAATAGTTGAATTGGCCACTAAGTGGGACTAAAAGTGACCAGAGCATGTGGTCCAAATCAGCAATAGTTGCTGTTTGGTCTGTTTGTCTTTAGCTAATGGCTGCTTGACTGTAACTTCACCTTTAATTCCACTAGTAAAATTTGTGAAATATGTTCTCAGCAAAGTAAAAGAGGATCTAGATGTAGGGATTTCTTCTTTGTTTGGGGTTATTTTGAGCCTTTAATAAAGCAGCGAAATGTTCATTGGCTGATTTTGAAAAAAATTCTCACATGCAAGAGCAGAAAGAAATACATAGTCCAAATCAGGCTCTGATAAATCCCAAAATGAAATGTGTGAAAGAAAAAAAAGGTAGGTTTTTTGTTTGTTTGTTTTTATTTTTGTTTAGTGTTTTATAGAGATCGGAAATGAAGACGGTAATGGATTTTCATATATGGCTTCATGGAAAATGTGTTTTGTAATATCTTAATGTTTTAAAACAAGCAAACAGACAAAAAAACTGGTTAGGGATGACATTTGCTGAATTATTGGGAAACAATAACTGGATGATCCCATAGGGGTAGTCAGAGAGACTGCTGCTGATATTAATGTTCTCTCTATATGTGTGTTTCCTCATGGACAACAAGGAGCAACTGTTAACTAATTTTTATGGCACAGAACTGGAGTCTGTCTATGTCTGGTTAAAAGGATTTAATAGTTTTTGTGTATGAGCTGACATGTTGGTTTCAAATGTGGTGCAGATAAATCTAAAATGTATATATTTGGATCCAGAATAATGAGCATTATGTCAAAAATATTGAGAGGACAGCCAGCAAACTCATTTTTCATAATGTGCCAAGAGAATACTTCATGGATAACTGATGGCTGAACAAACCAAATTGTATGATAAGGCAGTTATCCCTGTATTTCTACATCCTCAAAGAAAAAAGACAGGCTGACATTGTTTGAGCTTTTACTTTTTAGATATCACATACCTGGAATTCAGGTGGTTGATATCCTGAACTTTAAGATGAGTAGGCAAAAATTTAGAAGATTCCTTTATGACACTGGTGAAACAAGGTTCCTTTTCTTTATTTATTTCCACACCATTTAAGTCAATTAAATTAGGATCAAGCTGCCAACAGCCACCTAAAGTAATATTGAGGTAGATAATATATGCGTTGCCGGAGCTTTCTCCTCATTAAGTGTTATGGAACAGCTATAGCCTGTGGTGGGATACATATGAAAACTGATTGATATATTCATATCAGTCTGATGTTAATTACTTATCCAAATGAATGGCTCAGTGGAAATGGGAAGAAACACTTCAAGAAAGGGACAGGAGATGTGTGGGCAGGAAATAATTTACTGAATTTGCAAATTCACACTTCCCTGAAACTTCTTTTTTGCTACAAGTTCTAATATTCCAGTCCTTTAAACTCAGATATTGACAATACATCATGTATTTGCTTAAAGTAAATTATATGCAAGGAAAAAATTTATACTTAAATTGGTGATTAGAGAAATTATACTTAAGAAGTAATTTCTGACAGGGGGCTTGTTTTGGATTTTTTTCTAAATTAGGTTCCTAAAAATACTGAACAGGAGATACTGGACCTAATTCTTACTTACTTTAAGTTTTGTGAGACTTCCTAAACTCATGACCCTTGAATATTTTTTTACAACTAGTAAGTTATTCTTAGTTAAATATGCTCATAGATCAGTGGACAATTAAAAATAAAACATACAAATGTTAAGAGCCAATTATTATTTTTATTAAGGTTCTTTGGAAATTCCTCTGCCCGAATTAAGGTGCAAATGAGACCACATGCCAGTGACAATAATATGGGTTTTATGGTATAATAANTGGGGGTTCCACAGCCAGGCCAGTTTGTGTAATCAGAGCATGGGTGTTTATTGCCTCTCATGCACCCGAGACCTCCTCCTCCCCCCTCGGTTGGGGGCAGTCTGTGTAAACCTGGCTTCTGTGAGCTGTGCTCTCCCCCCGACCCCAAACTCAGATGGGATGGCAGCTGGAGGCTTTGGCCTGTTGTGGATGCATGCCTTTCCCTCAGCCTGAGGTGACTGAACAATGGGTTTCCTTTTATCTAATCAGCAGTTCGACTTTAGGTCCAAAGTTCTTCAAGGAGGTTTCTGTGGTTGTAGCTTCTTTAAACCTTTGTATCAATGTTTGAGGCATAAACTATTTTCAGTCTCTGACAACAAACAATTAAAGTAAATACATTGTTCCATGCCAAATGATATGCCACTTTGCTTTACATTTGCCTATGATACTAGTTTACTGATTCTTTAAAATAATAATATTTTCCAAAAGCTGCATAAAACCCAGACTTCAGTAGCTTTGCTTACATCTATTCTAAACACAGGACAAGACCTAGTAAATCCATGAGTAAATAGAAGTGGTTCTTCCAAAAATATGCCCTAAGTCTTTTTTATTCTGAGATGTCTGATTATGTAGAACTAGAACCACTGTTAAAGAGGATCAATGCTTCTTGCAAGTTATGTAATGAAGATTACATTCTGCAAAAAGTCATATAGCAAAATGTGCCAAAATTGTAAATTGCAGCCATGTCTTATTTTAGTTCAACTTGTACTGAAATCTGGTTTTCAATTTGCCAAACGTTTTTGAGTTTCATGAACCTGCATAAGTGTCGATATCCACTCTAGCTGTTGATAAAGCTCTGGTGTTTAATGAAATACACTTCTGAGCATATCACACCGACATATCATACTCCAGTTTTGCTGGGTTATTTCTCATAATCGCAGTAATGCAGGTTCAGAAAAGCTCATAAATACCAGCTTGCTGAAATGATAAATCTTACTAAAGTGGTTAAATAAGTGTGTGAGAGCTTTGCCAAATCAGGGCCTGCCTTAAAATTTTCATCTGTTGCTCCCATGGTCCCAGCCATGGGTATCACAGATCACCACTAGGTGTCCTCTCCTTGTTGTTCTGTTTGTTGCAAACGGTGCAAAAACACACATTATGTGTCTCTATGATTTTGAATCATTGTTATTTCCTAAATAAAATTATTGTAAAAGAACACTTATGTTATCCAGACAACAGAAGAAAACTCCTACTTCAGTAGCCTGCTGTTTCTGTGGTAGGTACACAGATGACTTGTCTGCTACAAAAAACCCAAGCAACTTTATCTTTCCCCTAAAGCCAGGTGAAAATTCAAGGTTTTTATCTCTCCTCTTGAACACTGACTGGGGAACTGTGTGGGAAGGGAGAGATGGTGAGTTAGGTGGGTACTTGGCAGTGTTGGATGAAAACACTTATCTTTACTGAGTGGATTATTAATTTAATTTAATTTTATTTTAACAAGACTCCGTCTACAAGACTAGGGGTTTTCCTGTCAATGATGGTGATTTACAGTTTAACTTTTTAAATTAATAGCCTTGTGGAAATGGGAGGTGACATATTTTTGCTTTCTTTTTAATCATTTTTAATTCCTGTCATCCAAGTATATATTTTAAAATATATTTTCTAGGCCCTACATAGTTGTGTAAATTAGTCAAGTACTGCAAATAAGCACACTGGTACAGGTTGAATGGCAATTTTGAAGTAAATTAGCTTAAAGTAGGACATTTTTTTTATTGCCTGTTGGAGATACATGAACCAAATATGAGTTGTCTGTCTCTTAAGGAGTGAGGGGAAGATATTCGTTAAGTAATTCAAGGGAAAAGAAGACATAGGAAAGTCCACCTTCTTTTACTGTCACAAAGTCTCTGAATTCTGCACTAAAGCCTGTGTATAGATGTCTTCTGCCTTCCTAACATTAAGAAGATGGAAGTAGGAGGTAGGAGAAAATCCCTAAATTCTAGAGGAAGGAAACAGAAACACAAGCATTGTC
>VYXC01004299.1:526125-604471 GCA_013397175.1 Platysteira castanea | reverse complement strand
GGCGATGCGGCAGCGGGGGACAGGTGTGCCCTACGGCGCCGTCCAGGGAGGCTGCACGGCTCCCCTGCGGGCAGGGACGGCCCGCCCGCCCAGGCGGCTCCGCCTCGCACGGGGGCGCGGGGGCGGCTGTCGGGCGGCGGCGGGGAGGGCTCTCCGTCCCTGCCTGCGCTTCACCTCCCGGCGCGGTGCTCGGACAGGCCAGAAGGGGACAGAGCACGGCTGAAGGCTGAGGAGGTTCGGGGGAGCTGGCCAGGAGCGGATCTGCCGGGGATTTAATGGTTGACTCCCGCCGGCTGTGGCTCCGCTGGTGTAAGGCTGATGTTCCAACATCTGGGAGCAGGTCCTGGCCCGCCGCAGCCAAGGCAAGGGCCGGCCGCGGGGTCCCCGCGTCCCTTCAGGGCAGAAGGCGGCCGCGGAGGCTCTCCTCGTTCTGCCCTCCGGGGGAGGCCGAGGGGTGAGTGACGAGCGCTTTGCGCTTCGCAGCAGCTGCCTCCTGGCAGCCGCAGACGCGGGACCCTTCTGGGCACTGGTCACTGTCCGTATTCCCTTAATTCCTGGTGTAATTTTGTGGGTGATGGAACAAAACATCTTCATTTTGTACATTCATCTGGCAGACGTGTCTTTGCTTTGCTCCATTTCAGCATGCTGACTGACTGAGAGATGGCAGGAGAGAATCACAGAAGGATGCTCCCTGCTTTTTCCAGAGAACAAAATTGTCAATAGGATGGAAATTTAGACTGATCACTGCAACATCCACTGTTTTAATAAATTCTCATTAAAGCAAAATCTTAGGTGTTGTGCTCTTCCAGATAAGGACTGGGAAACTGTAGTATGACTCGTGGTAGCAAGCAGCCCTGGAATGTTATATTGAATTGTGAAGCATTCTTTGAGCCATCAAGTAGCGCTGGGCTGTCACAAAGTTTGTGAACAACTAACTGTTTTCATTCCAGTCTCTTTCAGTCTTCTGTTGCAGCTCAAGTCATTGATCCCACCAGCACTACAAGGCAGCAGAATATGACCACTTCCACTCCTGCACAGATGCATTGTCAGACAAGCTATCATCTATCAAATCCATATTTAACAGAACTCCAGGCATGCCTGTATCTGCCAAAAGGCCAAAAACCTCATCATAAGTCTAAATGATGGACTTCAGACATGAGGTAGACAGACTTGTGAGAGGGTCTCAGAGGCAAAAATGGCATTTAGCCTAAACTTTCTGCTGTTCTGCTTACACCTCTTCCCTCCACTGTGTAAAATATATTTCTTTCCTTACTAGTTACTCCATTAAAACATTTCTTCACTGCTTCCATGTTTCCTTCTTACTTCATTAAGTGATGACACTACATGGCTTTGACCACACATGCCTGTGTCAGCTCTTAGTGAAACTCACTGGGACAGTTCAGCTTCTGGGTCCAATGGCTTTGTTTTGAGGTTGTGGTAGAATCCCATTTGACCCTCTGACTTGGCTGGCCTGAGCACTTCACAGTTTGGTTCACCATGACCAGTATTTCCATGGTGTAATAAAACCTCTCAGCTGCTAATTGTTGTGTTGAATCTTTTGGGAGCAAAATCCAGTGTAACATTGGACATGGATCCTTTTGGTATTATGGAGTTAAATGTAGCTATTAGTTCTTAAAGGGCAAGCTTCTCCTTTGCTATGATGCCAGAATATCCTCAGTGACACTAATTATCCATCATCAACACAAGGATTAATGGAGTAAGGGGTCCAGCCCAGGGACTAGTTAGCTTCCACCCTGGAGCAACAACCATTTGTAATTCTGCTGAAGCAAAGGAGAGACACCAAAAGCTACGGGAGGTGGACAATCCTTCCCCCCATTTAAGCTCCCTCTTGCTTGAGTCAACAGTCCACCCAAATGTATGATTTCAGCCTTTGGGAGACAGAGAGGATGGGGCAGGTATAGAATTGGGCTAGCTGGAACCATAAGTGCCATGGATATTAAAGCACCTCTAGTGCCTAGAAATTTTTATTACCATTCTATGATGAGTCTTTTGAGAATTGTGGTCCTAACCATATTGCTTATTACTGAATAAAATCTAATTATGAAGTAGAACTGTTAAAACAGATATCCACATATATATATTTTTTTAGAATATTTCTATTCAAAAATTGTGCACACACATAGACCTGTACACATATATATGCATACACACATAGATAAATTCCAGGATGGGTGTATGCGCCATCCCTGGAAACATTCAAAGTAAGGCTGGATGGGATGGGGCTCTGAGCAACCTGATGTAGTTGAAGATGTCCCTGCACACTGCAGGAGGATTGAAATACATGAGCTTCGAAGGTCCCTTCCAACCCAAACTAATCTATGGTTCTGTAATTTGTACTCGCAGCATGTGACACATCTCGCCTAACTTTGTCTCAGAGTTAGTTTTCTTAGTCTAATCTGTTCACCTCAGTCTCCCCTTAGAGTCAGTGGGGAAGAAAAGGTGTCTCCCAGGGGTAATTCATACCAGGCACATTACCCAGTGAAACAGATCATCTTCTCCTAAATCTCTTTCCCTTCCTGGTCTGTACTGAGAGCCTAGGAAGCCTTGCTTGGTATTAGGTGAATTTTGTAATGATATAATCCCACAAAAATTCAACAGAGTCTGTTATATAGCCTGGAGTAAATGACCAGGTATGTGTGCTCTGGAGGACAACAGTATTATTTGTTTCTATCCTTTGCATGTGAAATATCTTTTATATCAGCAATACTCAGGTATTGCACCATTTCATCTTGCTGCAGTGTTCCTTTTTCTTGTTGCCAACACAGCATATTAAAACAAAACGTTTTTCAACTTTATTCATATCAGTGTGACTTGCCATTAACAACAAGTACTCTGTTTTGAACTGCAAAATGTTTGGAAGATAAATGCATCAATAGAAATACAATTTGTTATTGATCTGATCCTGTGTAATCCTGCATGATATTTACTTAAGTGTTGGAAACTGTTTCACCTCATGTCCTCCCCAGACAAATGAACTACACAGAAGTCCTGATAACTGTGTTGATGCCAGGACTATTTGGTAGACTCTTAACACCTATTTCTTTCCAAATATGCTAATAGTACAATAGCAGTACAGTATGGTACATACCAGTATTCTGCAAGGTTCTAATAAAGTTATTTGTCATTATTGTCAGTGTTTGTCGTTCTCTCTGCTTTGACACAGCATGAATCTATTTAGCTCTTCCTGAAATTTTATTTCTGTTTTTCTGTGACCCATTGCAAGAAACAGTTCTAACCACCACCAATTCAAACAAGATAGCTTTCCCATTTATTTTGGTCCTTTCTACATCTCAGTGTTTACTTTTTTACATTTTGGTCTTGACAATTAAAAAAAAAAATCAGTGCACTAAGATGAGACCTCCTGCATTTGACGCTGTCAGTGACAACACCTTTTGAAAGTATTTATCGAGGAATAGAATTTTGATCACAAAAATTTCTTTAGATAAGCATCTCTCTATTAATTAAAGAGCCAGTGCATTGAAACATCCTCTAGAATATTAGCTTTATTGTTTTCAATAATTATTGAATCATTCCTTTTGATAAATTAACTGTAATGATGGCTTGAGAACATCACTCAGAGCACCTTAGGTTTATTGTTTCTAATAATTATTGAATCATTCTTTTTGATAAATTAACTGTAATTATGACTTGAGAACATCACTCAGAACATCTTAGGTTTATTGTTTCTAATAATTATTGAATCATTCTTTTTGATAAATTAACTGTAATGATGAAATGAGAACATCACTCAGTGATAAGGAAAAATTCTTTGCCGTTTTTTTTCTGAGCTCTTCTCAAGGTTCTTCAGCAATTTTTGCTGACTAATTTCGCTAAAGAATTTGCTTGTATCTGGTGTCTTGAGTCACCAGTTCTGTGAATGCAACCAAGCGAAACTTTAGAGAAAGCAAAGGGAAAAAAAGAGTAAGGCCCTCAAATTTTAGCACTTTTCCCCTGGATCTCCCTTCTACCACAGAGGAGGATACTTGTATCACCCTCTGCTGCCACTTTGTGCTGTGGCTTCTAGTGCTTGTAGAAGAAGGAGAAAGACGTAAAAGTGAAGGGAGGGCACCAGGCAAGGAAAGTGGCATCCTTAAATGTGGGACTGGGGACTTCTGCTCTCAGTGGGGAAGGGAAAGAGCATCTTTCATTGCCCAGCTAGTCCAGCTCAGCAGCTATAGCAGGGGAGCGCAACCTGCACTAGTGCCTTTGGACCTCAGCAAGCTCTGTGAAACCCACTGCCAGTCCTGATGCTGTAAAATCACACAAATATGGTTGAACCTTATCTCTGCAGCCAATAGAGTGAAAAGTTAATATTCAAAACGATGGAACTGCAGTCAGCACAAATTACCTATGAGGACACCCGTTCAACTACATAGGGTACACATGTGCGTATCTACACAAAAACACCACAAGAAAATTAATTGATTACCCAAAGGATGCTATTGCCTCCATGCCTGACTACTCCCACCTTCTTTTTGTAAGTTTTTGTTCTGCTTTATTAGCAATTTCATAGCTTTTATTATAACACCCTGAATTTTCTGAGTTTCATAATGCTGAAAATCTTTTCCCAACTTGGAATGGAAAAGATCCACAAACCTTGCCCTGCCAATAACTTTACAAGCAGCGCCAGATCTGTGAAAGCAGTGGCTTGTCTGACAAGTTAGTTCAGCATAGAAGCTTACGGTTTCCTTTGTAGGGAACAATTGCTGGCATCCAGTAGATGGTGATGTTTAATAATGTATTTCCTGCTCTGTCTCCAGCTGATAAAGCCAGACCTGTCTCTCTGTCTCTTTACATTTGGGTATTTTACTCACTGCTTGTTCCTATGATCTTTAAATGAACACCTACATTTTGTATAGAAGTGGGCCCTTCTGTTTTCCTTCCCAAAGAACAAACTTCAAAATCAGTAAACCATATATTACACTAACCCCTTCACAGTTCACACATCTCTATCCACTACAAACCCAGGGAGACTCTACACTCAGTAGGCAGTTGAGGTAAACTATAGTTCTGACCTTATGTAGCTACATGTAAGTAAAAAATTTCAATGCTTACCTCTCTCTTGACTTGATGTTAAACAGTTACTCAGGTTACTTATCTTGATTTTGAAATGCCATTTTTCAGTATGTAGTCTTTTTTCCTGTGCCAAACGGGGAGAAAATGTTTGTATTCATACAAGTACATGCTCCTACAAGCTTACAGAGTGAACAGCCACTTCACCATTCACATATTTGCACTGTGCTTTGGTGGGCAGCATTCAGGAAAAAAATAGTACGGAGGCCAGCCAAGTTTTTACACTGGGTACTTATACAAACATCTCGTGTTCCTCTATGAATGATCCAAGAATAGGGCTGAGCTTAGAGAATATGTTCACCCTTAAAGAAGTGATTTTGAGAGTTTCTGCAGATACTCCAAAAGGTCTATTAGCCACGCTTCTTCTTGTATATCTAGCCTATCTGCAAACAACTTCTAAATAGGTGTTAACAGAAGCAAACCAGTAAAGTCAAGGGACTATTCTCTCTATGCAAAGCTGAGTCCTGAAGGTTCTACCACCAGCTGGGTACAGCTCACAAAACTGCTGCATTCACAGATAGCTCACCACTACTCAGAACTAAGTTTTTTTCCTCTTCTGTGTCTCTCTGTCCGCCCTATTCCTGGCCACACACTGTCTCTGCTAACATTCAGCACTTACAGACACTTCCGTGTCAGTTTAATTCACTGAAATAACAGAAAACAAGGCCAAGAGAAAACAATGAAGAGCTTTCTGATCCTCTGATATTTCAAATAGTTAAATCAGCCCAGAAGTGTGATCAGAGACAGAATATAGGTGGGATGGCACCACTAGGAATGAGGGAAAGGGAAGGAGTAGGGGCAGGATAGAGGAGAGACAGGATATATAAGAATGGAAGAGAGCAAGATTTCCTCACTTTTGCAGCAATAAAATCTGCTGAACTGCCTGTGGAACCACAGACCTATTAATGGATGATGTGCTAAAGGTGCTTTTTAGATTATTGCATCTACCTTTGAACAAATAATCTCACACAACAATAATTTTACAATTTTTGCACAACTTTACAATTCCATCATGTAGAACAAACCTCTTCCTTTTACCTCTCCTNAGGTGCTTTTTAGATTATTGCATCTACCTTTGAACAAATAAACTCACACAACAATAATTTTACAATTTTTGCACAACTTTACAATTCCATCATGTAGAACAAACCTCTTCCTTTTACCTCTCCTCTCCTCTCCTCTCCTCTCCTCTCCTCTCCTCTCCTTCTCTTTTCTTTCCTTTCCCAGGCTTGACTTTCTATTTTTAAAGGAATATTACCAATGTTCTTCCAGCTAGGCCTGAACAGAAGCATGATGCACTAAGAATCTACTAAGTGCTCTGTATCTGAGTCTGGTGTTCTGTTGCTCTGAATAAGTCTGGTTTTCACTCTAGAATATTTTTTTTCTTTATATCAATTAGCCTCACTACACAAAGCCACAGGGACAAACAGTGCCTTCATTTGGAAGTTGCTCAGGCCTTCGATTAATCTGGAAACAAGAGCACTGCTTGCCCCTTTGCACATTCCCGTTTGTAGCATATGCTCTGTATTGAGATACAGGAGTGAGGCTTTGAATGATGAGGGGGTGAGGCTGTTTCCTGGATGGAGAGACATTCATGTGCTGCTAGTCTGACTTACTCCAGGAAAGTATTTTCTAAGGTCAGGAACCAAGTGCTTGGCATTACTGTCCCCTGCTTGTCACTGATGAAATGGTGTTTCCCACTAATGAAGATGTTTGAGCCAATTATTTTAAAATTTTGACACAGAAGAAAAAAATTAATATTTTTCCTTCATTATATATCTGGACAATATTTCTAAAAGCATTTAATATATACATTATACTTAATGACAATGTGGGAGCAATTCAGTGCCTGATCCAGAGGCAATAGTATCCTTCCCACTGACTTCAATGGGCTCTTGATTAGGTCCTTATTTGCTAAGCAAACACTAGATAAAAGTTCACTTTGTCACATGTACACAGCCCCAGAAGTATTGTGCTCTAAGAAAAATCATGACTTCTTGCTGATAACAGATTCTAGAATCTTCTCTGGAGGAAAATTAATTCAAATATTTGCTCACTGTCAAAGATCTAACTTCAACCACAAAGTGGTCATGCTGTTTTCAGCACTTCTGAGCATAAATCCTGACCAAGGACAAGATCCTTGGGATAGCTGGGGTAGTGAACAGAAGCCCAGGCATGCCGTGGGGAGGGCACAGTATGAAACCTTTCATGACATAGAGGATCTAAGTTGATATGGGTTCCTTGGTAAAGAGGTACTGGATGTGCTGAGGAACATTCAGGTTCCTGGTGGTCAGGGCACTTCCCAAACATTAAATAAGCCACCTTGCCTATTTCCTACTCTGTTTAACACACATATCTCCTCAGCTCCAGCCGGCCTGAGCTAGTCCTTTCCTTCACCTGGAACACCTTCAACGCCACCTGTTCCACCTCCTACATGTTTTGAAAACACCAGAAAGGTCTTTGCTGTGCCTCTTACCAACAGATGGATTCTGTGATTAAGCGCACAGAACATTTGTGCAGGATTTAGCCGTACATCCCACAGCAATCTGAACTAACTCAAGCTAAGGGCATCCTGAAGTGCTGCCTGGGTTACTATGATGGTAGTAAAGGGTGCTCCAAGAGACAGGTTTAATTCGATGCTTTTAGCATGTTGGATTTACCCTTCACCAGTTCTGTTGCCCTTGTTTGGACTATTTTCATAGAATTATAGAATCATTAAGGTTAAAAAAGACCTGCAAGATTATCAAGTCCAGCCTTTGACTGAATACCACCATAGCCACTAAAGCTCATCACACTATGTCAACAGTCAGGGGAATTCCACAGAGAAACTTTGTAGATCTCATAATACATTCTGTTTTGCAGTGAAGAACGATAACACATGGCAACAGAGACCAGCCCTTGGTCTTTATCTAGCTACATTTTTAATTTTTCATAAATTTGCATAAAGGCTTGCAGAAAATATGCATGGATTTATCTACTCGTTTATCTAAATTCCTATCAAATACTACTGCTACACTTCATTAAAAACAAGGCACTTGGAAATGCACTGTTTACAAATTGGAAATAACATAAATAAACCAGACTGAATAAGGGTTAGACCTTTAGAGAAAGAGAAAGCTCTCATGGGAATTAAATTCCCGGTGAGAAACTCTGAAGACTATGGGTTTTTTCAAAATATTTTTGTTGGATCTATGGGATTAAACAATTCTGACCCTAAAATTAACTTTCCATTTCTTTACTTTCATGTTTCCATTTACATTTATTTCCTAGTAATGCAATGCATATGCTACATTGCCGCGTACTAAAACTTCTGTCTTCAAAGACCTTGGTGCTTAACAGATCACATTGTGCTTTGAATTGGAAGGCAAATTGGGGCATTTCTAAACATAATAGTCTCACACTTAATCTGGAGATCTGTCATGTTTCAGTTCTGTGGGGCACAGGTAAGTGTAGCCTAAACATCTCTGCAGAATTAGGCTGTAAATTACTCTGGCGTAATGCAGAAAATAATTTAGTTTTCTGTTTCCTAATTTCTCATTAATGAGATAGACCTGGATGTGGCACCTGTGCAGAGACCTTTTTTACTGCCTCACTTCTTGTAATCACCATATTATGAATCACCTTTCATTAACCTACAGATATATTCACAGACTCTAATGGAAACTATGCTGTGTACCATCATCATCATCATTATTATCATCATCAGGTTTTTATTGTGCCTGGTTGATGATTTGTGAATGCTTTTGTGTGGAAATGATGACATTACCTTTTTTAACCAAGATACTGTCTCAGGAACAATGAGAAAACATTTGCAGTCTTTCAGTACATAAAGGGAGCTTGCAAGAAAGATGGAGAAAGACTTTGATGCAAGTCCTGTAGTGACAGGACAAGAGGCAACGACTTAAAAGTGAGAGAGAATAGAGTTACACTGTATATAAGGAAGACATTTTTATGATGAAGAGGGTGAGGCACTGGAACAGGTTTCCCGGAGAAGCTGTGGATACCCCATCCCTGAAAGTGTTCAAGGACAGGTTGAATGGGGCTTTGAGCAATCTGGTCTAGTGCAAAGTGACCCTGCCCATGGCAGTAGGTTTGGAACTACATGATTTTAATGCTCCTTTTCAGCTCAAACCATTCTGTATGTCTAAGAATCTGCTGCCCTTTGTCAACTGCTTAGGCAAATGAATGTCAAAGAATTCTGCATCCATGTAGGTACATTTATTCTACAGATTTAGAAGAAGCAGTATCTGCATTTCAATGTTTTAGAGATAAAGGAAGGATTTTAACAATTTGGATATTAGATGCCACAAAAATATGATTTTTCGTATCACTAGAAGTGACATTGAAACAGAGCTTCTCCAGTGGGTGATGGAAATTTACATAAAGGAATTGATGTGTGAAAAGAAGGAAACCGTTCTAATTTAAAACCAAACAAAAAAACCCAAACCAAAGCAACAGATGGATAAACACTGTAGGCATTGGCCTCAGACTCCTTAAGTTCTTTTTTCTTGCTGCCCCTCTGGATTACTTATAAATTATATAAAACCCTTTTTCTGTTGAAAGAAGGGGAATCCTAGAACAACCTGTAGTATAAGGTTTTATACTTATCCTTTCAGACTTTAGAGTGGCCCCATGTAACAGAAAAGACTGGTACATACCCCTATCTTTAAAACATGGAAATATTTAAGTATACCTCTAGGAAATACTAACTATTTTTTCTTTTTTCAAATAAAGTTTGCTTGCTTTTCTATGAAATCATGAAATTTCTGTCTGGAATTGTGGCAATAACCATTTCATCTATGTAGGTCATCATGGAAGTACTAGAAAATTGCAGAAAATTTAATGCCTGAAAATATAGTGGAAAAAATATCTAAAAATATCTGACAACAAGTAGAAGAAAAAGCTGGAAAATTCACATAGCTAATGTATTTTTTGCTCTGTTCTTGGCTGATTGTAGTAAATTTTTGCTGTCTTTTGGATAGCTGCTGACATACAAAATTATAACAGTGAACTTTTTAGTAGTAAGCATTCCCAATGATTTTAATGTGTGAAACTTTTTTTTCTTTTTTTCCTCAGTCTTTCAATCTGAAGGTTGAAGTCAGCCTCCAGAGTGACTCATGGATTTGCTGTTTTGGGTTCTTTTCCTTATCTGAAAGGAATTTTTATGACTGTCACCTGTTCTGCCTGTACTCTCTTTGCAGGTGTATGTTTACTTTTATAACACAATCAGTTAAATCTTGTAAGGTGAACTTAAATCTTTTAAGATCTGAAGAGAAAACCAAAGTAAATTAAAAAGTCCCGAGTAAGGGTGACAATGACAACCTTGAATCAATAAGCATCAAACCTGGACTGAGCTAGCTAAGGCATAAAACTTATCTACCTTCAGGAATCTTGTTCCTTGCCTGCAGAGCTCCTCACAGCTGGGTAAGGAGCTCCTAACAGCTTATCTCCTGCACAAACATAAGGAGACGTAGGTTCTCAGAAACAGAGTTCCCCGAGACCTGCTGGCTGAGCTCAGGAGTGCCTACAGTAGTTTGCCTAAAGAGAAGCCTCAAATCCCACTTTTGTCTTCTGCTGTTCGGCATCTATGGACACTTGTACCTCCCAGACGCCACCGAGTGTGGCGTTATCACAGAACTACATTGTAGATGATGTTGGAAGGGACATCTGGAATTCCTCCAGTCCAATCCCAAAGTATCTTTCTCTTGTCAGATAACTAAATGTTCAGGGAAAAGCTTTGTACTTGCTCAGATACGTGGTTTCAGGACAGTGACAAGATGAAGATTTATGAAATCGGGGAAGTGAAGACCTGCTCTTTTCCCGGTGTGCCATTCTAGGTCCTGTCAGCCAGCACATTTGGGAGACACGGACTTGATTTTTTCTCTATCTGAAGAGTCTTAAATCCATTTTTTCCAAAAGAGTTCTCATTAAAGTACGCTGAGGGAGAAAAGCAAGTGAATTCTCTCTTCTTTTTATGCTGATATTTGCATAGCGTTGAACATTTGGGTGAATATTTTCATGATATGTTTCATTTCCCTTAATTTTCATTCCCTTAAAATTAGGGTCCACCAGACTTTCAGTCCCTGCTTCCAAAACCTATTTTCACTTCTTTTATTCAAGTTACTGTTTAATATTACCAGTTCTATTTTACCTCCAAAATTACTGAAGAGAAATTATTTTTAAAGGAATTTATGTGGGACAAACAGTGCAAGAGTTAAAAAATCACTAAGTGCTATTCGCAGAAGTGATTTAATGAGAATAAGCACAAGGTCACCAAGATGGCTATCTCAATTTATGTGGTTATCTGTCCCTTTAACAGCCTGTATTCAAAACCAACACTCTCAGATCCTCTACAATCAATACCCTTGGAGATGTCTAGAAACTGTAACCACTAACATTTTAAAATCCTTATAAACCTAATTTTATTTTGAACTCTGTTGCTTTTTAATAATGCTGAGACGTTTGGCACCAACTTCATACCTGCTTGCCACTGGCATTTTTGTGTGAGATGATCTCCAGTCCGACTTTCTTGCTGATAGGCATTTCCAAAACATGCCAAATATACCAGGCAATACAAGCGAGACACGGACTTGATATGCCGAGTCTCTTAGGAAGGTTCTTTTTTGAGAAAGAAGGGTTTTCTCAAACAAATTGTCAGTGACATTCCAGTAAGTATGGGACACTGGGAGAAGAAAGATTTGAGCTCCCTCCTTTATTTAGCAAAGATCTCACTCTAGGATTCTGAGCAGTCACTGGCAGAAGGATCCCTGGGCTTCAGCCTCTCAGGAGAAAGCCCAAATACCTCAGCTAGAAGTTTTCTTTCCCTCTGGGTGACCCTTTCACTACAGGCTGGGACCAAATATTTGCACTGTCAACAGATGAATGACATTTTTGCTCTCTTGTTTTTCAATTAAGAGAGGAGGAGATGGAACAAAGGAGAGAAATAAAACCTGGTGAAAAATTCTGAAAATGTTGTCTCAATAAGCTGGGTCATTCCTACCATGCTGGTTTTTATATGAAAAATTGACCTGCATCCATCGTATGCAGCTGACTGTCTTGGCTGGGTGGGATAGGATCAGCCTTGCTGGATTATTTAAAAAAACCAACCAGCTAATTTACAAGTAAATTAAATTTTGGAATGGTGAAAAATATTTTCTGTCAACATCAGAAAATTCAAATCCCCTTGATTTTTCACGTCAAAATTATACTGACTTGAAATTTAATCTAAGTATACTAAAATACCAGAGAAAAGCTAAGTGAGACAAACATATCTGATCTGAAGTGAAAAAAATACAGACATTAGTTCAAATGTAGGCCCTTTCAGAACTCTGTTTTAATTTCTTATATCCTTTTCCTAGCATGAACAGCAGAGGTGCACTGGATATGCACAACATGGACTATTGACTAAAACACTTTTTGTAAAAGAAATTGGTATGAGACTGCCCAGGATGTCCCTGACAGTCCAGGGAGGAGGTTGAAGGCACTGCCATGCACCACCATCTCAGTTTTACAGCAGAATTACTCCAACAAGGTCATTTGCATCAGGGGAAATTCAACTTTCAAGGAACATCAGGAGACACATTACAACATTTTGACCTGATAAAGAAAAACAGGATTTGTCCTTCCCATCGTGCAGCTCAGCTGACACCCTCTAGAGGACAAACCCAATGAACTTGAAAATTGAGTTAGTTCATTTCTCAGAAATTAATGTGAACTGTTGGCTTCCATCCAAATTCCATTTCACTGTTGATGTATTTTTAATTTTTATCTTTGTTTTTTATAACAGACCACAAATCAAACAAATAGATATTTGTCGTCCCATTCTTTAATTTTCCTATTTAATATTAAGCTAGATAGGTCCCAATAAATAGAAGAATTTTTAAAAGGTACTTGAAATTAAGTAATGAATTCTTCTGCTTCTTTTGTTTTTTTTCCCATTGTTTAAACTTCCTTAAAAGAAATATAGCAAATCCGGATCACTGGGTTTAACGCTATGATTTTATTGATCAAGAAAGCTGGCAATCCTAGCCAATATTTAATCTTCTTAATGCAAATGATGGGATTTTATTTGAATGTTTCTGGCTTCTTCAAAAAGGACAATTGCCATTGTGTCAGGGTAAGTCCTGTCTGAGGGGGGAGGGGGGGTGGAATTACTCTACTCCTTTGAATAATGGTGAGAATATCCAAATTTTCTTTCTTCCCTTAGCTATCGTGCATGCCTGGCAGAGGATTTTGCTATCTATTGTATGTTGGTTTGGAAACAGCACAATTAAAATCAGTTTAAAATAGAAAGTCGGGAAAAATGTCTTTCTCCTTTAACAGTATCTGACTGAATGGGCTTCAGAGAAAAGATATTCCTGTTGGACTCTAAGCCATTATCTTTTCCATGAGAAACAACAGCTAGCACAAAGAAGTTCAGCCAAAGTGTTGGTCTTTGTTTCATGTACAGTGTAGTGTCTCTTTGCTGGACCAAGCAACTGAGAGTTGCAAAACTTCCTTCTGCACAAAAGCCATAACCTGTCCAGGTCTGAAGGCTGCAGAGGCAGGAGGAGCAGGTGGTCCATTTACAGGTGTCCACTGCTGTGAGGGTACACACTGCTGGTCTCACACTCAAGTCCCCCAGCTTCTCTTGTACAGTTTGAATTGTGGGTCCTTTCAACACTTTGCCAAAAATTTATCAGGCATAAATTTACAGTAAGTCACCTGAAGAATTAGTGCTGAGGTCTTGGCAGGGCCATCCTCCAAACCCCACCGATTCTGGTGCTTCTCAAAGTCCAAGTGGAAGAAGTAACCCTTTTGGCATGGCAACAGGTAACTTTGGGGCACGCAGAGATACTGACAGGACCTCTTTGTCTCCCCCAAGATCCTCCAGAGTCTCTTACAGTTCACCTGTGGCTCTCACAGTAGCTTTGGGATTGTTAGGTCCTGTTTACCATCTTTGCACAGTCCATTAGAGGCAGCTTCCAGGAGATGGTGGTACTTCAAGAAATTCCCCTGACTCTTAAGCTTGAATCTATGTGCCAGGAAATACTCCTGTGCTGACAACGGTGAAAGCCTAGTGTTATGTCCATGGTATGTCACTAAATTTGAAACAAGGAACACTTTGTACTGTACTATTATTTCTATTGCATTTAAGTGCCAAAGAAAAAGGATATTTGCAAACAGTTGAAGTAAATTCCGCAATACTAGATTAGGCTGAGGTATCTCAGTAAGACTGCTGTGCACTTCTCATCACTAGCAGAAATTATGAGGTAATGGTCTTGAAAACAAACAAAACCAGTAAACCCTCTTTCTTTTGAAAATACACTGTAACATAAAATCTGTGTAGCTGACTTGAAAGCACACCTCTTTTTATGGTGTTTTTATATATAACATGAAATTATGCACCAATTATAAGTGATGTTTATTTTGTCAACTTCCACTTTCCAAAGTGACCAAGTAAGGATTTTTTATTTGTAGGTAAAATCCTCTTCTATAGAAATTAATAGGTTTTTAGAGGCTGGACAGAGTAAAGTTCCTTTTCTGCTTCTAATCATAAATCATAACTAATTTGAAGCTTCAAATGATCAGTACTGTATTTCCATTGAGTCCTTATTACAATACTTACTGTTAAACTCCTGAAAGTTCCATTTTATACTAATATTTCTGGTGACTTGCTTAAGGAAATGTCTAGCTCCAGTCTCATGCTTTAGTTACATCTAAGTATACACAAGTTTTATTTACAGAATTATATGCAAGGTAAAGGAAACACTAGAGTATGTGGAACCAGGTTTCAGGGTGCATTACGTGGCTGGCAAGGATTGAGTACATGAATATTTACAGGTGAATGTATCATAACTCAGGGCCAGCATCTGACTACAGTTAATGCTGTTATAAGTCAAGAGGAAAACCTTTGGAATAGCTGGAATTTTTGTGAGTCAGTGCAGAAGCTGAATAAACTGGTTATCAACATCTGCCTGTAAATATATGTGGTCAGATACATTAAAGAAAAGGCAGGCAGCTGTTTACTATCTGCACTGACCCAGCAGTGAGAATGTCACATGGAAAGAAAGAAGGCAGATGAAAGAAACACAAACTGTTGTATTATAATAAAGAAGCCAAATGTTTACCTAACTAGGGATTAACATTTGTACTGGCAAGTATTTTGTCTGTTGCATTTGCATGTACAAGAAATATCTTGGTTGTAAATGGATACTCTTACTACAAAGAGACTATTGAGAAAACAAGCAAAATATAATAATTTGAATAATTTATATGGTATGCATAATGCTTATCACAAAGAATACATACCAGACATCCCATTTCTAATTTTGTTTGCCAGTGAATAAACCTTGGCTCAAATTTTCTGTGTAAAACCTCGATTTTATACAATCACAGACAATAAACATTATGACTGAACCCATTCTTTTGGGAGTGTTTTGGCAGACAGCCAAAAGAAGCAAAATCTGAAGAAGCCATTATAAGAAAACAGAAAAATAAACCAGTGTCAGAAACAGAGGGATTACTGTTGGATCTATGTCCCTCACACAAATTGGTATTGTTTACTAGTATAAGTCATGTTTCTGTCCTGAGGAGGTTCACTTTGATGTTTAAGGTTGGGGTTTATGACAGCTGAGAGTCCAGCTTCTGCTACTGTTTTCCTGCAGTTCCCTTCTGGCACAGAATCTGATTCCTGTGAATCTGAGGGGAACAGTGGTGGTGAGAACAGCCGCTTCCCGTTCCTCCCACAGCACAGGAGCTGCTGTTTGTGCGCTGGTATCCTCAGTCGGAGGGGGAAGAAAGCAAAAACTAGGACTAATGTTATTATTTCCCTCTGTTCTGTGCTTATCACATTAACCAGCAGTAGACTTGGCCTGGTTTGCAAATATGGAACCTGATCCAAAGCCCACTGAAGTCCCTAGGACGTGTCCCTCAGAACCATGAGTATTAACTTATCCAAACAATTTTTATACAAGTATTTTAAAACATAGAAAAAGGTTGAGAGAAAAGCAGTCTTTTGGTAGTTTGGGGTTGGGGTTTTTGAACCAGAGTCTGAGATAAAGCACACGGTGACAGGGGGGTCTTTTATATTTTAGCATTCTTTGGACCAGGCTCGTAAAATATTGTCACAGCAGTATCACTACTACCATGTTATACATGATTGCTTCTTTGCACCCTGCACTCAGTTGGAACATGCTCAAAACAAGCCCAAATTTATACCAAAATATTTGCCACATATTTCAGATAAGATATCATAAACTTTGAACACAACATAAGAGTTTTAATGTCCAGCATTTCCTTTTAAACTCATTTATGTTTCTCCCTTCCTCTCCACTCTCACACCCCTGCACCCTCACGTTTTATGTGACAGCACTGCTTTAGTACTGTCAATAAAATAGCCCTGGCCAGTGAGGCAAATACAAGCAAATACAAATACATTAGAGGTGTGACCAACTTTTGAGTGCAGCCTTTGTTCTTTGCTGCTCTTTACAGATGACACAGGAGCCCTTGTTGGCGCTCCAGCTTGATTGACTCAAAGCTGGGAGTGAGCGAGGAAAACAGAAACATGGCACTGGTTATCTTTTTGATCCCCTGCTTTGTGATCAGCACAGACATCGCTTTCTCCTGCCAGAATGCTGACGACTTCGTGGGCGCCAGTTCTCCAGGGGACATCATTATTGGAGGCTTGTTTGCAGTTCATAGCGAAATGCTGCATCCAGAAGAAGATCCCATCAAGCCAGTAATTCAGAATTGTGCTGGGTGAGTAATACTGGAAATCACACATATAGCAAAGAAGAGAGAGCTGACATTGGGCATGTAGCTCTTATATTAAAGTCAACAAATTCTGGTTCTCTTGCTTGGCTTAGTCTTTAAAAATTCCTTGGATATCACATAAATTTCACATAAATTAATACAGAACGACAAAGTATGGCAAAGTTACAATAAAAAATATCCTGGCTGACTGAGGAAGCGAATGAGTATTTGATCCTATTTCAATCTTCACAGATAATCAGATAGCCTTGGAGGTTTGTGCTATCATCTGATTGCCATGGAAATGCTAATTTGCTATAGGTCTGCTGGGCAGCCATTCATTATTTGTCATGAAGTCAAACAGGCATGACTTGAACACAGGCAGATTATTCCATTTTACCTAAACCCAAACTAACCCACCTCTCAGGCAGCTCAGCTATAATCTATGATAGTACCATGCTGATGATATTGTACTTATTTTTAAAATTACTGTAATCATTACACTTGGAATTATAATTGTGGCTTTATGTTATAGGATAGCCTACATATAAACACCTCATTAGGTATGCATTCTGTGCATCAGAATATTTATTCTGTTGCCTCCAAATGCTACTGGGCTTGAAACATCCATTTTTATGGAATGCATAAAAAGGAAACCTGGTGAAGAATTTCATTTCGAGCACATAATAAACCTTTCCTAAGACCAGGTATTCCAAACGTGAATTTTTAAAAATTGAAATACTGGTGCAAATCCACAATTTTTATTTGAATTTTACAACTTAATCCCACATCTGAATCTAATAATTAGCTAGGCATGCAGGTATCCATCTGGATTGATCTCAAAATGTTGGTTAAGTTGATAATTTTGTCTGTCTTCCATTATTTTTCTATGGAGACATAAATTATCTCAGGTTGATCTGAAATTTAATTTAGTTCACAAGATTTGTAATCTTTAGAGAAGCTTGCCTGAGAGGAGGGTTGGTTATATTGCAGACATTTTGTGCTAGCACAGTTCTGATTAATCATCTGTTATAACATCCACTGAAGATGAGGGAAAATAACTGTGCTAACTTCATCAGGTCTGAAGAGTATTTTAGAAACACCAATGCAACCACTGGAGACCTTAACCTCTGAAATATTTTCTTCTATTCTGAAATATTTACTACTTCCTTTTCTTTGCTTCATGCTTTTAGTGAAAGTAAATACATTTTTAAAAAAGACTTTGCTTCACCCTTGCTTCCAACAAAGTTTTTCTAAAAAATACCACCTATGTTTCCTGACAGCTTTGAAATTCAAGTTTTTCTTCAGACACTTGCAATGATACATGCTATTGAAACCATCAACAACTCAACGCTGTTATCTGGAGTTACTCTGGGCTATGAAATCTATGACACGTGTGCAGAAGTTACAAAAGCCATGGCATCTGCCCTGAGATTTCTGTCTAAATTCAATTCTTCTGAGGATGCTGTGGAGTTCAAGTGTAACTACTCAGACTACATCCCAAGAGTCAAGGCAGTCACTGGAGCCAGCTACTCGGAGGTGTCGATGGCAGTGTCAAGGCTGTTGGCTTTGCAATTAATCCCACAGGTAGGTTTGAGGGAATTATTTTATTTTGGACAGAGGTTCAGATTTACCATGCTTAGAATAAAGTTTCTGACGACAGGAATTGCAAAAGCCACACATTTACTACAGGGCAGGATTTGGTTTAACCTAAGGACATCAGGACGGGTGGGCTTCAGCTCCAAGTGGAGGGCTTGATTCGATTGCCCAAACAAAGGCAGTAAGGGATATTTTATATACCCAAGGCACATTTATCCAAGTGCTGTTTCAGGGTGATGCTGGGCTCTTGTCAGCCTGGCAGTGCCTTTAGTCAGTCCTTGTTACTCCAGTGTACCTCAGATGACACTTAAGGACATTGTTCTTAATGTTCTAAAGGCAGCAAAATTACAGCTGCCGTGTCCAGTCTGCCTGGTGGTGAATATGACAATACTCAATCTCAAGCTAAAAAAAGAGACCAGGTCAAACCTGGCCAGAAATTCTCTCCCTCCCAAGAGAAATTAACTGTTGGAGTCAGTTAAAACTATGGACAGGGGAGTGAGGAAGATTGCTCTAAAACAGAGAATTACTCCTGGCACCCTTCAAACAATTGTAGAAGTGAAAGAATACAACAGTTTAGATCCACACTGGTCCTTCCCAAAACATCCTTCTCTATTTCTGACCTCTCTAGGACTAGTACAGTCCCACACTTTTGCTTAGGCCCATGCTTACATTGCTACTTTCACCCTTGTAAAAGAGTTGGGGTCAAGGCCAGGACTAACAAGGAAGAAGCAGATCCGCTTCCACACCATCCCATCTTGCACTTTGGTCTCTTTGGTTTTGGCAATAGATATAAATTAACCAAATACATGGAAAAGACATAAAATCTGAACTAAAAACAAATGCTAACTGAATCTTCTCCTCTGCAATGGTAGGAAGTAATTCTGACCTCCAACGCCACCACAGGAGCTGTAGCAAGTATGAAAACTAAAATGCCACACTTGAACATAATCTAAAGGCAAGTGACTAAAAAAATCTGCATTAGGGATAGATGGAAAATGGGACCCAGCAGATTTTTCTCATCAATACCATCTGCAATGTTCTGACACAGTAAGATTTTGGTATCCCCTCCAGACAGGTGACTCTCATTTTGGAAAGTTTAGATTTATTTTTTAAGGACTGTCAACAATACAGGGGAAAAAAGTTCCAACAAAAAAATAAAAAAGGATTAAAACTGGAGAGATTATATAGCAATGCTCTATTAATGTTTTTCTAGCTACATTCACGAGAAAAAGATAATAAATCTTTTGTTTGAAAGAATTGTAGCATTCTGTAGTATTTGTTAGTTTGTTTTTCTGTGAGGTTCTTCCAACAGATTTAATGATCCTTTTGAAATATAATAATTAAGTCTTGGAGAAATATATATATATATGGATGAACCATACCAACACACTCAGCGATAGAAAAATAGTACAAAATATAAGAGTACTAGCAATTTGAGTAGAGACTCAAAAAAGAGCTGATGTTTTAAATATTGTTTTGAAGAGCAGGCTGATGGTATTTGCACAGACTAAACCAAAATCTTTATACTATCATTACTGCCATACCCATTTTGAGAAGTTTTGTTCTCAGCCTTCATTGAGTTATGTGGAAGAGAGTGAAAAAAAGGTGTAACTGGTACTGGGCACGAGTCTGCATCCCAAGAGCAGGGAGAAAGAACCTGCCCCCTTTGGCTGCAGCTTGTTGATGCTCACTCACAGGAGGAGGGAGCCCAGGTCAGGTGGGAAGAAAGCGCAGTCATGGCAGCTTTGGATATCTTGGCATCCTTTGGAGAAGACCACATCCGTAACTGAATTGTTCACTCTTCGTAGGTCAGTCCTGCATCATCAGCTGAAATCCTCAGTGACAAAATCAGGTTTCCTTCTTTCTTCAGGACTATCCCCAGTGATTTTCATCAGACAAGAGCAATGACCCGCTTGATCTGTGAGTCTGGGTGGAACTGGATCGGAGTGATAGCCACCGATGATGACAATGGGCGGTTCGCTCTGGAGAGCTTTGGGGTCCAGGCCATGGCGAACAACGTTTGCATAGCTTTTAAAGAGATGCTGCCAGCCTACCTCTCTGACAGCACCTTTCACACCAAAGTTGATCATGCAATTGAGAAGATTGTCAAGGAGACAAGAGTAAATGTTATTGTTGTCTTTATGAGACAGTTCCATGTGCTCAAACTATTCAAGAAGGCAATTGAGATGAATGTTAAAAAAATCTGGATTGCAAGTGATAACTGGTCAGCTGCAGTCAAGATCAGTACAATTCCCAATATCAGACAGCTGGGAACCGTTGTGGGATTTGGATTTAAAAGTGGAGACCTCTCCTCATTCCAAGAGTTTCTGAGAAACCTTCCTGAAAAGCCCACTGAAAACAACAAGTTTTTACATGAATATATTATGCTTTTGTCAGTTTGTGCACACCTGGAATATCATGATTTTCAAACGTGCATTGCAAACCAGTCTCAGGATGATCTATTGGAAAATGATGGCAGTAAACCTCAGATCTGGAGAGATGAGTTTTTGAATGCTAACATTGAACCAGGATTTATTCACAGTACTATACTTGCAGTCTATGCTATAGCTCATGCCATTAAAGGGCAATGCAAAGACAGAGACTGCAAAGATCCTTCTGCCTTCACTCCCTGGGAGGTATGATGCTAATTCCTCCAGGTATCATTCTCTCTGCCTAATTTTCATCTCATTTTTGCTCCCACATTCCTGGAGATAAAAGCTTGGTCTGTTTACTAAATGATTTTTTACTGGCTATTTGACTACTAGTGGTTGGTCCTGTTGCTGAAAACCACTGTGATACACATCATGAGTGCTCTTGAGAGATGGAGATACTGCAGGATAGGAGCATTCATCACAGAGTTTCAATTTTCCTCTCTCTCTTTCTCTCACCATTGTATCTGTTTTGTCTTAATTCAAGTATTTTCCTCTATAATGAGTCTTTACTTGAAACTGAAAATGTGATACATTATTCCTCTGTCTGATCTTGACTTATATGTAAAGACATAATCTTTAAGATGGGTGAGGTACTTGTTATCACACTCTACTGGGTGGGAAAAGAAGAGGAAAAATCATACAAGTAAACCTGACCTGACCTTTTACCCAAGAACCTGCTCAGGACTATTCACTTTTACACACTTTTACTCAGAGGATTAAACAAATGTTCATTTAAAAGTCAAACAACCTCTGAAGCACTCTGATTTGCTCTGACCTCTTATCCTAGGTCAGGGCAGGTCAAACCAAGATATGGGATTTGAAAAAAAAACCCACCCAACAATAACCCAGTAACAATCAGACTCTAACATGAATTAGTAAACACTAATGGGACAAATTCAGGACTGCTTTGTAGGAATGTAGCTTTATGGAGCTACATTAACATCATTACTGAACTAAATCCCAAGCCGTCCAAATTAAAACTCCTTTAAAGTTGTTAAGCACTCATGAAGAGAACTGAAAGAGATAATTATTTCCCCTGTGATGTTTTCGTAATATGTTTCTTCTACATAAAAATTCAACCCTCTAGGAAGGGAGATATATGTGTACAGAAAAATCTTAGGATCCAAATATTCCATATCACACATCTCTGTATACAGGGAATAAATAGAGTGATTGGTGTTACAGGCTTTGCAAAAATAATAAATAGTTACTCCAAAATGTTGCTAAATATTAGCCCCTTCTGTCTGAAGCTCAAGATGTATTCAAAAAGCTCTGGTGTTCTCATATTGTTAGAGGAATTGGAAAAGTGGAGAAGAGAAAAATTAAATGAATAGTCTGAGTATATACAATAAAAATATCCTGTTCAGTTCCACACAGCTATGCGGCATCCAAATCAAATGCATCAATCAAATTGGTTAGAAACACACTGGTTCTTCATAAACTACATAAACACTGAAAAAATTACATTATACATGAAAAAATGGCATATTATATACATCAGATGTGTTAGATAAATTTGACAAAGCCTCTTGAGGTAATATAACTGTCAGCACATTTGTTAAATGCTGTGAATATCCCAAATGGACCCATGTAACAGCATGCTCTTCAAATGCAGTTGAACTCAGCCTTTCACCAAACACTGAATTTTTTTCTTGTCAGTTAACTACTGTTGCTAAAAAATCACTAGGCCTGCAAAACAATAAAGCTTTTGCTTCATTTAAGAACCATGGTAGCTAATGGGAGTCCTTCTACGATCTCCCCACGAACTGGGAGTGGGTGATACGTGCCTTAACCTGTCCCTTTCTAGATTCACACAGACCTTTTGGATCTGTCTGCTTGTGATGAGGGAGGCAGAAATTTTTCCCCTGTTGACCAGAATGAATTGCAATATGAAGCTGGACAGTTGCCTTACCAAAGCATCCTTGGTCTGGTATTTCCTGTGACCTATCAAATACGGCCTTCCTGTTCATTGCCACTGTGCCACTGATCTCCCCTTCTGAGCAAACTGGCATACACTGTTCATTTATTATTAACAGTTCTGGGTCACACCGTGCCGTACACAATTTCGGTCAGAGTCATGGCTGGGAACAGTGCTAGATACTTCCAGACATGCTGGGGGAATTCACTCTGGAAGCAAATGTAGCCCAGATTGACTCTGATGGCAGTAAAGTAACAACAGGAGCACCACCTACCACTGTTCTTTACAAGAAGGAGCGTGCCAAAAGACTCTTAGTTTTTGCAAGCAAAAATACTTTCTCTCCAAACATCATACCAAAATTTTCAAGGCTGGAAAAAAATACTATGAACATGATTTTATGAAATCATAATTTTTTTTAATAATAGATTTTAAGGCCAACAGAATTTTCTGTATAATGTAATTCTGTAAAAAAAAATTAATGAATTTTAATATTTCTCTTAGTCCTAAAAGCATTTCTTTTTAACTTGGTATTATCATATATATGTTAAACTACTCAGTTTGTCACATTGACATGATACTGAGATATGCTGATGACATTTCCTTACGCTTATGTGCAGCTCCTTGAAGAACTTAAAAAAGTTACAGTCATTGATGATGATAAGGAAGTCAAGTTCGACTCCAATGGAGATATGAGCACCAGTTATGATGTCCTTCTTTGGAAAGAAGTTGATGGTCACATGGAAATCACCACTATGGCAGAGTATGATGCAGAGAAAGGTGGCTTTATCTTTGAGGATGAGGAGAAAAAAAAAGATTTTCTGGCTTTAAAGGTAACTTTTAATTTGTTGATATAACATGTGAAATTTGTTAAATATGATTTCTTCTTCCTGCAGCACTTGCAACTGAAGCATATGTCAGCTAGAAATCTCTTGTGTGGTTTAATGTTCTCCTCTAAGAGCAAAGAATCCTTTCTGAGTTTATTCAACCCCTTTCATGCACCTCGAGATGCATGTTAGCCTGTGGGCAGGCTTAGTGATTTAAAAGTTATTTATTTATCCAGAATGCCCCTAGAAGGTTATGTCTGTCCTAAGGATGCTATTCCAGAATCTTACAAAGGGATTTTAAAATAAAAAATGATAGTGTATAAAAAGCCCTCACTTACATACCACCTCTTTTTTTTTGGTTTTTTTTTGATGAAGATTCAGGTGTGTTGACTTTATTGTTAAAAAAAAGGAGAAAGTTTTGTTGTTTATTTGCTCCTTAGAGCTGGGGCCAGGAACATGAGCGGGTGGTGACACCTGGAGCCCCAGCACTGGTGTAGGCAGGACTAGTGGGTGGCCCTGGCCAGTTCCAGCTGGACAATCTGTCCTCCGTGCACGGGTGAAGGTCTGAGTTCATGGTGCAGCTCTGTGCTGCAAGGCATTCCTCGCTAATGGGACAGGGAGAGGCTGCTTACTAGGTGGACAGAATTCGAGCCTCTGCACGTAAACTCAACTGAAGACAGAAGGAAACCTCAAACCTTGTCCCTCTGTGGCACAAGGAAATGTCTCCACCTCCTTGTTAGCACCATCTTGGAAGGAGAGGAGATTGCAGTGTGCCTCAGGACAGATCGTTTGACAAAAAATTGTCTTTGGAAGGAGGAGCTGAAGTGAGACCTCAAGAGAAGGTGCCGATCACACACCCAGGAGTGGAGCTTCGTGACTCAGGGATAAGCTGGCAAGGCTCAGGAATGTCAGAGATGCAGTACAGAGCACCCTCCAAAGTGTCTCCCCCAGGCCAAGGTGTCCCTCCTGGGCTCAGAGCGGCTGAGCAGGATTTCAGGATCTCATTTGTGAAGCAGATCACTCAAATTCCCCATCAGATACTTCTGTGCATTCTTTGAAGATGATCCTCTGCAGTCTAAATACAGGTTCACTGCTGAATGAAACACTTTGATCTAGATTTAAAAGGTACCTACAAATCCAGTGATTGGCATTCAGGTGCCAAAAATAAAACTGTCAGGTAAATAATGCCCCATTCTATTACTCCTTGACTGTGTGGAGGAAATACAAGAAATATGGACCTTACAATGTCTTTTCTTCAACACTATTTTCAGATTTCCTTAGAATATGCATGATACCAAAAAAAAAAAAAAAGCAAAAATCCTGGAGGTTTATATTAACGTTCCTTTGTAATTAGCTGTGCCTGAGATGACAATCTCTTTTTTTTTTTTTTCTGCACACTGCAGAAGGTTCAGTCAACGTGCTCCCAGCACTGCAGGCCAGGCCAGGTGAAAAAGGTTACAGAAAGTCCACACACATGCTGCTATGAGTGCATTTACTGCCCAGAAAACCATTACAGCAACCAAACAGGTAAAGAATTGTGATCCAAATAAGGGTTCCTTTATACCTCAATGAAATTGTTTTGTTTGGATATAATTTGCTTTGACAACCTTGGGTTAAATTTTGGTATAATTTAAATATTTGTTTATGCTCAGTTTCCCATAAAACTTGGTATAAATGTTTCTTAAAATGCCAAGTTTAAAGCGGTTGGATTGTCCAGCCAACTAGCATTACCCTTTGCTAGGATGGAAATTCCGGCTGATTTATCACTGAGATTGATTCTCACTAAATAGAGCCTTTCCTCCTCGTATTTCCATAGTACACCCAGTCCAGCAAGGAGCAATTTCTTGACTTTGAGGATGGTGAGGCACTGGGACAGGTTGCCCAGAGAAGTTGTTGCGGATGCCCTGTTCTTAGAAGTGCTCGAGGCCAGGCTGGATGGAGCTTTGAGCAACCTGGTGTACTGGGAGGTGTCTCTGCCCCTGGCAGGGCAGTTGGAACTAGATGATCTTTGACAGTCCCTCCCAACCCAAACCATACCCCAAGCCTATGAACCTAAGAAGTTCAAGGGTTGTGTATTTTGCTTAGCAGCACATTTTGTGTCTTACCACAGAGTACTGTGTATTTTCATAAAACTGTACAGTAATATTTTCTAGTATCAAATCTGATGTACACTTTACCACTGGTTCATTTATAGGTTTAAGCAAAAAGTTTCAAAGGGGAAAATTATATATGAAGGAGAGAAATGGAATTGAGAAAATTAAGGTAGCATGTACTTTTAATATCCTGAGAGGAGAAAGAAAGTAAATTTTATCCTCCTAATAAATTAATTGTGATATTTCTCCTTATCAGAGGATAAGAATTGCAAAGTAGAAGTACCTTTCAAATCAAAATGTAAAACAATGTTTGTTCTTGCTGTTGTGTTTTAAATGCTGTCTGTAAAGTGAATGTTGGGGCGTTTTCTTGTTAAAATAGACAAATGAAAGAAAAATAGTTCAAATTTTTCAAGAAAATTGGTTACTCTTGAGTCATTGTTCAGGTTTCAATTAAAGTTTGCCTGTCCAGAGCTCCAGCCAGGTCACATTTCGCTGATCAGTGATGACCAAGACAGTTTTAGAACCCTGATCATTTTCCTTCCTTGCCCCTGGCTGCAGGCAAGGCTCGCTCCCAGCTGGCAGGGAGCGTCAGGCATTTGTCCTCTGCTCGTTGTGCCACTGCCACCGCAGCCACCGCAGCCCTGCAGCTCCTCCGCCTGGACAGCGGCAGCAGGAGCCAGGAGCAGTCTGACTTTTGAAGGAGCCAGACCCGTCTTTTCCCTTTTAGCATCCCTTCCCACATCGCTCCTGTATCTCCAGTCCCTACCACCCAGTTTGCAGTTTATTAACTTTGGGTTTCTAAGATATCTTCCCTTTTTTCTTCTGCTTCCAGATATGGATTACTGCTACCGATGCAACAACAAAACCTACTGGGCTCCCATCAACAGCACCACATGCTACAGAAAGACAATCTATTTCCTTGCCTGGACTGACTGGTTTGCTATCTTCCTCCTCCTCCTCTCCGCTTTTGGGGTTGTGTTGGTTTTGTCAATTTGTGTGATATTTACCAAAAACTTGGACACGCCAGTTGTAAAGGCATCTGGTGGTCTGACTGTCTGCTACATTATTCTCTTCAGCCACTTCTTAATTTTTTTAAGCACTGTCTTCTTCATAGATGTACCTACAGAATTTAAATGTAAAACTAGGCAAGCACTCTTTGGCATAAGTTTTACACTCTGCATTTCATGTATTTTAATAAAGTCACTAAAAATTTTACTAGCTTTCAGCTTTGATCCCAAGCTTCAAAACTTCCTGAAATGCATGTATAAACCTATTCCCACTGTGGTCACCTGCACTGGAATTCAAGTTATCATTTGCACCTTCTGGCTAATATTTAGGACACCTTTTGTAAATCAAAATTTCTCAATCCCAAGAGCAATAATTCTGGAATGCAATGAGGGGTCTATTGTAGCTTTTGGGATTATGTTGGGCTACATTGCTGCCCTAGCATTTATTTGCTTCATATTTGCCTTTAAAGGTAGGAAGTTGCCAGAGAATTACAATGAAGCTAAATTCATCACTTTTGGCATGCTAATTTACTTTATAGCATGGATTGTATTTATCCCTGTCTATGCAACTACATTTGGCAAATATTTGCCAGCAGTGGAAATCATTGTTGTTTTAATATCTAATTATGGAATCCTCTGCTGCACTTTTCTCCCAAAATGCTACATCATCATTTACAAGCAAGAAACAAACACAAAATCTGCCTTTCTCAAAATGGTTTACACTTACTCTTCTAAGAGTGCAGGCAGTGTTGCTGTTAGTCAGGTTTCTTTGGATTCAAAATCTTCCAGCCTCCGAGCTACTGTCACAGACTCATGTAAAACTGAGAATGACTCTGTGAATGGAAACTGCCATTTCCAAGTGCCTGGGCAGCCACTAATAAAAGGCGAAGTTCTTCCTAAAAGTGCTGCAAGGGCTATGATCAGGAAAAGAGTCTCCAGCATATGACTGGCCAGTGTTAAAATATCAGAAGTTAAAAAGCCATTTTAGGGAGCCATTTCTCTTTCAGACTGCTTTCCTTTTGGTATCCTCAAGGAGGGCAGGCCACATGAAACACCTTTTCCTGTACTTAGCCAGTTATCCATTACCAGATCTGAGAGGCTTTCCTGACTCACAGAGTCCATCCCTTGCTCCTGCAGGCTCTCTGATGTGCAGTCCCCTTCAGCAGCAGCTCCCTTCCTTCCCCGTGTGATCCCACACAGGCTTGTGGGAACCTATTCTGCAACCTATTCTGCAACCTCCCTTCCTCAAGTGAGGCAGAAGCATCACAAAATTATTATCTCTCACAGTCGTGTAAGTGGGACCACATGAGTTTACCCACTTCTTTTGCCTCTTTGATGCCCAGTTATTTAAGGAGCTCTTCTTCTCATCTGGCCTCATTTTACAGATCAAAGAGAACCTTGTCCCAGCCTTTGTTTGCCAAGATAAACAAGTCCAGTCCTTCAGTCTCCACTTTTAAGATAGGCTTTCCATTCTCCTGAACTTCCAAAAGTAACTCTTTTCATCTGGTATCAGCGAATCTCTTTTTTTCCTTCCCAAAATTGCACACCTTATTCCATATGAGTGCTGTAGTAACATTTAAGGTTCCTTGTGTCTATCAGCATGGTAATGAACTAGAGGGAGATCTATAAAAAAATTAGAGAATTATTCTGGAGCTCTTTAGCTATACATCTGCCTTTTTTCCCCATACTCAGAAGAAACGCCCTGATTCACCTCATGCACCTCCTCTGATGCATGAGGAGAGCGAGCCTCACATGTTCTCTTATTTGAGAGTGTAAAATCAATGTGTAATGTCAAAACTTAAAATCACTAATTGATTCCTCTCATTAGCATAAATAATGTAATGACCAGTGTAAGCATGAGTGCATCCTGGAAAGTTCAGGGGGTTTAACATATATGAAAAAATTCTGTTTTTCAATAAGAACATGTCAATGCATCATTACAATACACAGAAGGAGCACAAGGATGACCTGGCATGATCTGCACTGAATGACTCTGCTCTGTAGAGAGTGTGTGCTCCATGAGCACAGCTGTGCTGTGCCTTCTGTATGAGAGGCAAAGGGCACATTCATCGAAGGAGGAATTTTTCTGTCAGGGTAATGGTACCATAGAGCTTTTTCAGACAGAGCTTAAACAGCAGAGCTACATTGTCAATACAGGATCAGGAAAATACTTTTCCATATTCATAAAACCCAGAACATAAAAACTTTGCTATTTTAAGTTCTGTGCCATGTTACTGTAAAATAATACTAAAATCCTGGATATTGTGTATCTATGAAGATATTCTAAAGTCATTTGAAAGGCAGGAGTGCAATTCACATACAAATTTGTGTAATTACATATGTTCTGTTGCTGATGGGAGGAATGAAGGCTTATGTGTATATATTTATATGTTGAATGCTGTTTATACTTCAGTTGTTGCAAATACTTTTCTGCATATGAAGTTATGTATGATAAGGTTAAAATGCTTGCAATTTGACTGCCAGTGCAGCAAAAGGCTTCCCCTAAAAGAGAGAAGCAAAGCTTAGACTGCACGACTGTCAGCAATCACCTGGTCAGAAAAGTTAATTTGGCTGGAATGTTGTACCCGTATTCATTGTTTTCAAAAGTGTTGAGTGTAGCACGCCTTGAAGCTATATGAAAGGGAATGATTAAAGCCATATTGTTACTTAAAATTGAGTTTGCTTACTTAATTTCCTTACCTCTCCCCATGAGCTTCTGTTAGGCCTTGAACAACAGCAATGCATGCACCTATAAAGTGTTTCCACTGTAGACCCCAGCCTGCTTCTCAGAAACATCCTTTAGATTGAAAGCTGTGTGTGCTAGGGTATTCATCCTGCAGGACGATGAGGAGAGTGTCTTGATGAACACGGCCTGGTGACAGCGGCGTGAAGGTTTCTACCAAGGTATCTCTGAGGAAAGACATCACATACGGCCGAATTTCACAGGAGTCCTATGTGCTGCATCTAATTCTCCAGCTACTCAGGTCTTCTGTGCAAAGCACAGACCATGGTGGAGCAGATACAATGTAACAGGTTTGAGAGCCAGACTGGGCAGCAAAACAGAGACATTACACCAAGATGTGCTACATGTCTTTAAACGCCGTGTCTACAAGAAGCAAGTTATATATAGGTAGAACGTGAAGGGATTGTGCTACCCTATACAGAGGATATGAAAAAGCTTAAAATAGGAGTTCATTATGCTAAAGGAGCATTTGTGCACATTCTCCTGCCCAGCACAGTAAGTATTGCAGCAATCTAACTATTCCTCTTACCAGTCACGGGAACATTAAATGAGCCTGAAACAGATTTTCATCCCCAGTGCACAGAACAGGAGTTGCCTTCCAGAGTCATTGCAAAGTCTTTTCCTGGTGCTCCCAGAGCCATGGCCCATAGGTCAGGCCATGTGAGGCCGAAGGGACCAGCACTTTTCTTCTGGCTCAGAGCACAGTCTGCTTGCTTACTTTGGAAAGATCCTGAAACCACTTCTCAAAACACTAACACAGGCACATTTTCCATTTCTGAGAGCAATAGAGATAACAAATGTCTCCAAATACAGTGCTGTTCACAGAGAAATCAAATGTGAAAATGCCGTTTGTTGAGGTCTGCTCTGGATGTAAACACTATTCAACCTTTTTAGGGCTTATGCCATTCATTGTTAATAATGCTAAATAATGCATTCTGAAGCCACTATCCTACAATGTACAATATCTTCAGGGAGAATGAGGATCATGAAGGCCACCAAGTGTTTGAAATCCTCTTCTCCAGAGCATAATTCCCTCAAGATTTCAGTAGGTCTGTCTATGTAGATGCCTTTCAGCTGCCCACAATCTTTAGAGCAGTTCTCCAGCGAGTGCTGGAAACTATGTGAGCTCCAGGCTTACTCCCAGCAGCTCTGCTGATGGCCATTGGAACTACAGCAACTCTGAATGTGTGGGTGACCATCACGAGTGGCAACTGATAGCAGTGTCTGGGATGCTGCTCATAACGAGTGACACACAGCCCAGCCCAGATGTGCTGACTCTTCCTGCCCTTCCCAGCTGTGTCTTCAGGGACAAGGAGCACTGCTGACACTATGCCACTATCTTGGAGCAAAGGGAAAGTATCATCCTCTAGGTCATTTCTGTTGCTGTGTCTTCATCTCCTCGACAACATTCTGAAAGAGGGCACAGCTGCTCAAGGATTGTGTGTGAGCAAAGAGGTGCAACTCTTCCTTTTTGTGGTATGCTCTGCTCCTGAAGAAAAGATAGCTGGCCGTTTTGGCTACAAACAGTTCAAAACTCCTCTTTTGTGCTGTCACACTGAGCACAGGACTTAAGCTGTTGCCAGACAGGGATCCTTCCCTGGGGAGCCGGACTTCCTCTGCTCATCTGCAGCCATTCTGGCTTTGGCGGATGCATGTAAAATCTTCCACTGCTTGGTGCATCAGACACAGTTCTGTTGAAACAGTCTTACAATGTCATGAACATCATGCTGACACGGGCTGTTACTTAGTAAATGTCTATTCTGTGCAGACTTCTCTGAATAATTTTTACAGGGGATTTTTTTTGTTTTGTTTTGTTTTTTTAATAAAGTCTTACTCTGCCCAGGAAAGAAAAAGGAAAAATGAAAAAGTTGTTCAGTTGAAGTAGATGGAAAAGCATACGATGAGAATCAGTACGTTTGAGCCTTCTGAAAGCAGTAAAATGACAGAAACACAGATGAGGGCAGGTTTATGTCACAGAACTTACACTCTACATGGAATCATAGAATGGTTTGGGTTGGAAGGGACCTTAAAGATCATCTAATTGCCATGGGCAGAAACACCTTCCACTAGACCAGGTTGCTTAAAGCCCCATCCAACCTTCCAGGGATGGGCCATCCACAACTTCTCTGAGCAACCTGTGCCAGTGTCTCACCAACCTCACAGGAAAGAATTTCTTCCTAATCTAAACCCATCCTGGTTCAGTTAAAAGACATTACTCCTTGTAATAGGGGTGTAGGAATCACTACATGCCCTCGTAAAAAGCCCTTCTCCATCTTTCTTGTGGGCCCCCTTTAGGTACTGGAAGGTAGCTGTAAGGTCTCCCTGGAACATTCTCTTCTCAGGCTGAACAACCCCAGCTCTGTTTTCACGGGAGAGGTGCTCCTGGCCTCTGGTTGTTTTTGGGGCCCTCCTCAGGACTCGCTCCAGCAGGTGCACATCCTAACATGAAGCTGAACTACCGCGTCTGATTCTTTAACCGAGTTTTGTCTTGGACGCTGACCTTTCCACACTAGAGCAGCAATCCGTGAGTGCGACAGGTGAGCAGGATGCCCTCTCCGGAGGATCGACGCCGACGGGTGTCGGCGGCCGTGCCGTGCCATGCCGTGCCCCGCCGCCTCNACGGGGATCCCGCCCGGAGCCCGGGCACCAGCCGCGGTAAGGGGCTGCCCGCCGCGGCGGGGGGAAGCGGAGCGGCCGGGACCTGACGGGGAGATGCGCGGGCGGGCGGCTGGGGACCGGGCGGAGCGGGGCTGGGCTGCCCGGTGGGGCGGCCCGCCGGTGGTNCTGGAACATTCTCTTCTCAGGCTGAACAACCCCAGCTCTGTTTTCACGGGAGAGGTACTCCTGGCCTCTGGTCGTTTTTGGGGCCCTCCTCAGGACTCGCTCCAGCAGGTGCACATCCTAACATGAAGCTGAACTACCGCGTCTGATTCTTTAACCGAGTTTTGTCTTGGACGCTGACCTTTCCACACTAGAGCAGCAATCCGTGAGTGCGACAGGTGAGCAGGATGCCCTCTCCGGAGGATCGACGCCGACGGGTGTCGGCGGCCGTGCCGTGCCAGGCCGTGCCCCGCCGCCTCGCCTTGCCTCGCCTCGCCTCCTGGCGCGGCTGGAAGGGTTCGCGGGGCGGGGCGGGGCCGGCCGGGGCCGCTCCAGCTGCGGCAGAGGGTCTGGCCGAGGCAGAGGGTCGGTCCGGCCGGAGTAGAGGGTCCTGCCGCTCCTCGCCATCCTCGCCATGCTGTCGGCGCTCCTCCGCCCCGGGCGGCTGCTGTCCGCCGCGCCGNCGGGCGGAGCGGGGCTGGGCTGCCCGGTGAGGCGGCCCGCCGGTGGTACCGCAGCTCGGGTGGTCCCGAGCGTTCTCCTGCTGGCTTGGGTACCCACACCCGCGGGCGGCGGGGAGGTGGAACCAGACCCGCAGGAACACTCGCTGCATGCGGGGGTATTCCAGAGATTGCGCGGAGGTGACTCTGGGTAGCCGAGACCTGGAGGTCTGATCCCTAAGTTACTCTTCCAAATACCTGGATGAGCAGGGTTTTCCCCTTCCACCCGTTACTGCCTGTCATAATTCTCTTTTAGTGCACGGTTTACAAAGTGTTTTTTCCCCTACTCTTTAAGCTGAGCAGGCTCACAGGGTGGTTGCAAGTTACAAACCTTCGAAGTTTGACAAAAAAATCCTCCTCTGGACTGGACGTTTCAAGACGGAAGAAGAGATTCCTCTGAGGATCTCGTAAGTGTGCTGGCCTTGTCCAAGGGTAACCTGGAGCTGAAGGGAAAGCAGTGGTGTGATCCTGGTCCTGTGGAAAATTTAAAGCTTTTCCACAGAGTTTAAAACCGTCAGTTTTACAACACTGAGGCTTGGAAACAAATTAGAGGGCAAGAGAATTTCCTGTCCTGGTTAGAGGTTAAGATGAGAAAATGTTCCTTGCTGGAGTCCCTAGAGCCTGGAATTAAGAACTGGATCCATCTGAATAGACAGCCTTGGTTACAGTTATGTACTGGCTTTGTTTGTTTTGCTTATTCCTAACGTGCAATCAGAGAAGGATGTTATTGGTAAACAATATTTTCTGTTTATAGCTCACATAAACTATTCTAGGGGAGCTGTCGCTGAACAATTACATACAAAGTATTTTTTTTTTATTATAGAATTTGAGAAAAAGTAGGGAAGGAGGTAATGACAGGAGCATCCCTCATCAAGGAAAACTGAGTACTTGACATAGCCTTAGTCTCCCATTCTTGCTGACCCCCTGGACTAGATGATCTTTGCAGGTCCCTTCCCTCCCAAACCACACGGACTCTACAGTTCTCTGACTTGCTGAAAATTAGCAACCCCTAAGGGAGTCAGTTACTAAACACTAGAAACCCCTCTAATGCTTAAGGCTCCCTTTTCTTAGGATGTTAGATAGCATGTTAGACATCTTTCCAGGACACTACTTTTTACCATCACAGTATGTCCCTGCCTTGGGTGACGCATTGAGAATAAGCAGTGTGCAGAGCTGTGTAAAGCAACAGGTACATCCTCTGCCTTTTCTGGTTGGTTCCTGACAGTTTCACTGGAGTTTGCTGAGCTGGACAGTCTAACCTCTCTTGTGCTGTGTTAGTTTCACCCTTTTCCTCTGGAGGAAGATTCAGACATCTCAGAAGCTGTAAATGTTTTTCAAGTCGTTGGGAGGTGTTTATAAAAACACATTGCATTTGCCAGTCATACACACACATGCACAAAAATCACTCCTTTCTGGCCTGGCAGGTGAATGTCACCACTTGGTGCTTTCTGGATGAGCAAAGTATTTTTTGAACTATCAGACCATAAATAGTAATATACTAGAAGTAGTTAATTGTGAGAGATTGAAGCTGTTTTAACTCTTGTTAAAAAGAATTGCAAGGTGTTGTTACCTGTGAACACAGCCTAACTGCTGAAGATAGTTTGTACTATGAAACAAATCTGCAGTCTTTATTCAAGGTTGTTGTGGTTTCTATGTTTGTTTTTTTAAAAAACCCAACCTGTTGCTGACTTCAGCAGAGGTTTACTTGGACTCTCGATCAAGGATTGAATAGCAAAAGCCCTAATATGCAATTAGGGAAGAACACTGTAAGGTCTGTTTTCCTTAAAGCAGATGCAGAAAGCAGGGAGAAAGTGAAAATCTGCCTCTGAGGAGTTTCAATTAGTGCACTGTGAAATATAATTAGGCTAATACATCAGACTAATAACATTTATGGTTTTGCTTTTGTTGCCACAAATGGATTATTGGATTAATGATCCTACGTGCCAGTCTGATGTGCAGTTTGTTTTGAAGATGATTTTTATCACTGTACAAAACAGAAGCAGTTCCTTAGAACTGCAGGCATTGTTAGTCACCTGCAAGAAACACAGCGTGCACGTGCTCCAGTGTGCGCTGGCAAGGAAGGGATGGCACAGGATTGCCACTCACGGGACCTGTCCTCTTCCACCACACTGAACCTCACAGAGAAGCCCTGCAGCCCTCAGCCTTGGTGCAGGCATTCATGGGCACTGTAAAATGCCCAGCTCTGCCCCATGCCACCACGTTACTCTTTGAAATAAAGCTAAAGGTGCTTTGGAGGAAAGAGAGCATTACACCATGTTTACTTAGAACACAAAATCAATTCTTCATGCAATTATTCTTTTTACACATGTAGTTGTGGGTTTATGCATACGTATAAAATGTATTTATATATCACAAATATATATATATATATAAAGCATTCTCATGATGAATTATGAAAGGAAAGTGGTGCACAGCCAGTATTATTATGAACATCTTAAAAACTGTACTCCCAAGTGTAATGTCTGACTTGGAAAAAGACTTAGCTGAACATTTTGGGATAATCTGCACAATTTCCTGTTCTGCTGATTCTCAGGGCCACGCCGCCGGCTGAGAAGAGGAGGGTAGAAATGGGAGCTGTACCAAGGCAGATTGCCGGGCTGTAAAAAGCCTCCTTTGCACCAACTATTGCCAAACAAAGGGCAGTTTTCACTACTTTTGCCTTTGATGACCAGCAAAAATAATCCCGTAGATTGTTCTTGTTTAGGTGTGCATTCCTGAAATAGTGAGGTGGGTGACACCAGCTGCCCACTTTCTGTCAGGCTGCTGCTTTAATGAAGAACTAAAACCTCTAACTCCTAGCAGTACAAACTCTGCTTTAATCAAGAACCCAAGGATGTAAAGACCTTAGCTGCAGAACACCATCTGAACAGGTTAGATACAGCAGTAATTGATTCCTAAAGTTAACTTTAAATAAAGGGAACTTGCTTTTACTCCATCCATCCGACACCACATACACATCTCCATCTGTTTTAAATAGATAAGCCCCCTTAATTTTCACTATGTTTGAAGTTCAAGGTGGTTTCCAGTGTATTTACCCCAAGCATTGAAATGCAAACTTTTATTGCCTGAGCAATTTTCTTTTTTTCAGCTTAAAAAAAACCCCAAACAGTCTAAATCCACTAAATGTTGCTATTCCATGGGAAATGGATCAGGATCAGAAAATGGCTTATACATAACTAACTGCAGCAAGCTGAAGATGCTTGTTTCAGAAGCAAATTCTATATTTATTTTTAAATTGTGATGTCTGCAATGCTTTGAAGAGAGACTTTGCCGTTTTGTAGTGACTCAATTCAACTACTTTAATTGCAGGCCAGAGATGCTAGACAAGGCAAGAAACAAAGCTCGAGTGAAAGCCTGTTACATCATGATTGGGCTCTCAATTGTTGCCTGTTTTGCGGTGATTGCTTCAGCTAAGAAGGTGAGTACGACCTTTTTAAAGCGGCATACTTTAAAACGATGGGATTCTGTGAAAAGCACACAAACCTAAACAAAGAGCAGCAGCTTACAGCTGCCCAAGTTTTGGCTAACCTAGTCTCTGCCTCCCCACCAACAGATAAGTGGTTGTTGCCCATTCCCGAGGTTGGGTAGCTTTCCCTGGGCACATCCTTACTCCTACGCTGTTACTTCCTCAGGCTGCTGCTCGTCACGAGTCCCTAACAAGCTTGAACTTGGCAAAGAAAGCCAAGTGGCGGAAGGAGGCTGCGCTGGCCGCGGAGGCGAAGACAAAGTAACTTAGTCTGAAATGCTGAATGTCCTCAGAGGAGCAAAATTAGCTGTTGCTGAGAGCAATTAGCAAATTTCATCCCTAAAAAGACAACTGTAGTATGCACACCCCGGAGCCGATTCAGGCAGCTACAGCATCATAAAAAAAAAGGGAGGGTCTCTTTCATTAGGGAGATATCCAGGGTACTTGTTGCACGTAATTAAATTTATTTAGATTTATTAAAAGCAGTAATTCGTTTTAAAGGAGATGAGGTAGTTTCCTAAGAATATCAGGTATCTTTGGTTAGATAACCACAAAACATATAAACCCCAGAAGTTTTCTGTCTGGTGAAAATGCATAGTTTTTCAGTGCACAAATTTGCCAGTTTGAACTCATTTGCATCAATGCTGTACTCAAAATGGCATTCGCATTTTTTAGTAGTAAGAAGCAACACTTACTGAATCACTACATAAATACAATAAACATCTGTAAAATAGGTTTTATTGGTTTCTGGATGGTATTTGGAGATTTAACATTCCATATTGCATACTATGTATATGTGTTCTGTTACAATAATGGGCCTTTGGGCTGGATTTAAAGATGCACTATTACTGTCTGGAGTTAATATAGGTAATTTAGTTTCCATGTATTATATGAAGATGTTGTGCCATAAGTAACTGAAATTTCTCATTCCAGATTTCAGTGAAATCTTGAGGTTGCAATTAAGTCCACATATCAATTTGCAGACCTACTACAAAAATCCTCAGTTGTACAATTTAATAAATTTAAACCAACTGAGAATCAACCATGGAGGAAAGACAATAGTGCATCTTTACTTTCTTTTAAAGACAGGCCCAACAATAAATAGTTTCCAGTTGCAAAATTGTTCTACAGCAAACATTTCTGTGCCAACATTATTACTATTTTCTGATTGCTGCTAGTAACAGTGTGTAAAGCAAATACTAGAAAATTAAAAAGCTGTATGAACCAGTCCTCAGACAAAAGTGCAATGACAAAAAAATCAGACATGATTCAGTGTAACAAGAGTAGGGACCAATAAAAAACATCTTATGCTTTGCATAGTTGCATAGATTAGCTAGTTAGTATTCACATTTAAGCAGAACAAATGGTACCCTTTTAATTAAACCCAAACCCCTGTGTTTTTAAACAGACTTTGTAACTGCTGGGGCACTTCAGATTGCATATAAAATGCCAAACTTAAAGAGAAATTCATATCACAGTTTTGTTTTATTTTTCTCTCCATACTGGTTTCATCTGTTTAGGTAACATCATCATAATCATGCCCCTACCTACAAATGAGTATACCAGGAGCTGACCTGAAGTCATAATTTCTCGTTTTATTTTGTTCATTTATGTGCTTTATTTAGATTATGATATAAACCCAGCGATAAAATAGGGGAGGCCATCCTGTATGTATATCCTTTTAAGAATTTTCAATTTTTAACAATTTCAGGGTAAACCAAATGTTGAGTTTAAATAAGGATTTTCATTATCCCAAGTCCATCAATTTTAGTTCCCTTTCTAACTGTTCCATTTAAATGTATCAGAGGCATGAAATATAGTTTGTCTAAATGCGTAAAGTGCAGTCACTAACCGTCCACACAGATAGAATAACATATCCACACAACTGAAGACATTCTTTCAAAACAAATATAGTACTTTAAATGTCCCCTCTTTTCTTCATTTTCAAGTCTTTCAATTAAGATTTTCATAGTTCAGATTTGGTTTAAATAAGAGAGGCTTATAAATGTAGTTTTACAGGGTACTCCAAATAAAAAGCAGGCACAGCTGGTTGTTATCAAAACAAGGTTGTTAGAAACAAAGGAATACCCTGTTACCTGAATAATTTTCTTACACTATAACACTGAAATTCAGCATTTGCTAGTAATGTTGGTAGATTTCCATGATTGTTACCCTGTTCTTTGATAGATGAGGAGTGGGGAGACCACCGGAAAGAATGAAGGTTGGTGTATGAAAACCTAAAACTATGAGAGTATAAAGGGAGTAAATACAATCACCTAACATTATATGAAAATTTGGCAGCTGTACTGAATATTACCACACTATTCAAAACTGTTGTATGCTGTACAAATCTAGGTTTAAAGTGTCATTTGCTAAAATATCTCATTATTCAGAGTTCATAAAGTAACAGCACTCCTATATACACTTCTTATACTTCTATCTTCCACTAAAAAGATTTCAAAGGGAGGTTGCTTCCCTCCCAGTTACATCTTAGTCAAAACTGACCAGTAATTTTAGAAAATCCACTTCAAGTCCCACATTCAATTACAATATAGAATATATTGCTGTAACATCAAAGTGAAACATCTTAGAATCTTAGCTTGCATGTAAAAAAAAATCTAAATATAAAATGGTACTGTAAATGATACCACCTTTAACCTGTATTTTTCAGTGCATTAAAATATTGTTTAGTGACAAGCACAGTGCCATGGGTAAGTGATTTGAAGTTTAAATTGCAGCTTTTTATGAAGCATGAAATGCTCTCATATGTCACAGATTTCACTTAACCCAGGAGTTTGATGTTAATACATTAATTACAGGTAATAAAAAATAGCAATACTTCAGAGTTAACCCAAAGTATTAATTTCTCCAAATGAGATATACTACTAATACACCAGAAACACTACTTATATGCAAGTCAAAGCAGAGCATACATTTTTCTGTACTCAAAACTGTTAACGTAAATATTAGAATTCTATTTCTTTTAGTGTTTAACAGCAAACACTATATATTGTAGAGCCTAAATATTTAGATGACAGTAACTTCTAGTTAGTTTTGGTGTCCACATACTTAATGCTATTTACAGTACAACAAACTTTTCCTTCAACTGGAGTGATTCACTATTCATTCTTCACTGCAGTATTTCTATTGTCTTACCAAAAGCAAACTGAATTTATTAACCTAAGGAACAATTCAAGTGGCAGTAGCATACTTGGTCAAAAACAACACCTACTGTCTAAACTTTTAAGAAGCTATTGTACTAAAAGGCAAACATTGCAATGTTTCTCAAACTAAAGTGGTGTTACCACATCTTGACAGAAGATAGCTGTAAAACATCAGCGTGGTGATTTGTGCACATCACCCTTCTGTCATTCCTAATTGCAGCTTTCTTGTGGTAACCGCAGCGGCTGCTTCCACTGCGAAGTACTGCAGTTGTGGCTGACTTGTAATGCCATTTAGCAGCTTTCATTACAGAGCCAACATCAAATGACCAGCAAGGTCTCTGCTGATTCCAATTTGAAAACCTCTGAAATAGTCCTCTTCCCACATAATTCAGAAAAAACTTTTTCATATATTCAATATTACATTAGGTAATTAGCATTATATATGTATATCTATTATGTCTTTAAATACATTTTATAAATAAATTCCAACAGTGTGTTGTAAAGTAAGTAATGCATAAAAGTTTTACAATTTAAATAAATATTTTTCACATTCCAATTCAGCTTCTTACAAGCTCCTCTTTATTTCATGCCTTAGTTCTGAAGCAATGTTTCTGCTTCCATACAAGAGGTAGATTTGATAGAGACTGGGCAAGTCAAGCCTACTGCCAAAAATTCAACTGTCAGTAACTGTATTGCTGATATGAAGTTTGAGACTACATGAAAAATTCAGAACTACTACCTAAAATCCTACCAAGTCTTAGCTCAACAGTTCTTGTTAAATCACATTTAATGCTTTTAGACATGATTACTCACAGTTGTTTTCTGTTTCATTGTAAGAGATAATGAAGAACACAAATACAAAACAGAGAACAGTTGTCTCTAACACAATATATAAAAGTGCATGAGCTGCTTCTTCATCTATTTCTGCAAAACATATTCACTTTCCTCTAACTTTGGCCATAAAGAAAA
Source organism: Platysteira castanea (assembly GCA_013397175.1). Classification (NCBI taxonomy): domain Eukaryota; kingdom Metazoa; phylum Chordata; class Aves; order Passeriformes; genus Platysteira; species Platysteira castanea. Next base: position 564,091 of record VYXC01004299.1, on the reverse strand, counting down.
GACCTCTGTGTGTCTGGGAGGGCAACACCTCTGAGAAAAGAAAAACCCAAACCGTACAAGTGTTTAAATTTTATGCTTATATTCACTTCAGTAGTTTAGAGCTGGAACCCCTCCATTGGAGCCTCCTGCTGTTGAAACACGAACTGCTGCTGACTTTCATCCACCTGAGGTGCAATACTAGAGTCCTCTTCTTCCACACCAAAATAATGTTCTATGAGTTCAAAAGCCTTTTGGTAGATCTCTTGGTTTTCATGCCTCTGAAGAAATTCGATTTTATCAAGTCCTAAATTCAAAACAGAACATTTTCAAATATCTAGTTGCTTAAATGAATGATGAATTCAAATGGAAACAGCTTATAGTACTCCTTAAGATACTTCTTAAGACAAAAAGATGCAATCCCAAGTCACCTCAAATAATTTGATATCACTGGTTCTTAATTTGCTAACCCAAGTATTTCTAGTCTTCATTTTCTGCTGTCGAAACTCATTTTAAAACTATGCTAGAAGCATTTCAGGTAAACTAATATCCCAATTTCTGTTCTTCTACTATTCAGTCTTCCCCAACTCTAAATTCTATCTCCACTCATGGAGTTGTCACTGGGCACAGTCTGGTATATTTTTTCAAATTTAATTTTAAGATTTAAAGATACTACCTTTTGGAAAGCTTACCATTTTGCAAGTAGAGGACATAACCTCTGCTCTGTTGGCTGAACAAAGTGCTAGGCAGTCAGTTAGGCTGATACAAAACTGCTGTTTAGCTTTTTAAGGTAATGTAGATTTCACTTAAGTTGGATTAGAAAGAGCTCAAATGAACCCTTCTGGTGACTAGCAAGGCCAAAGCAATGAGTGTGATATAATCAGCTCTTTTCCTTACTTGAACTTATACTCTACAGGTTCAGCAGCCTATGCTTAAGTGCTAAAGGAAAAAAGAGAACCTACAGAGTCTTAAAATTATGAATGGACCAAAAATCTGCAACACAATAAATTCCATTAAAGTCTTCAGTATTTATTCTTCTTCTGCATTTGATTGCTAAGTTCTTCAAGCAGTCACTTGATTAAAAAAATTAAACTCTGTAACAGGGAATTCAGATGTAAAGACTGCTTTACAGGAAGTCAGTACCATCTAATCAGATATAATGTGGTCAGTTAGAACTGTTACTAGCAGTTTCTGAAATACAAATGTCTGCCAATTTTGTTTTGTCAGAGCTACAAAAAAGACAACTCTCCATAAAGATTGTCAGTTTCATTATAAGCCAATTGTAACACTAATTTTGTTAAATCAAAAGCATCGAGTCATGAAATTCCACAAATTAGTTTTTATAGTATGCTTTTATATACTGGTTTAATTCAAGAACTTTTATAAGAACCTAAGCAAAATACTTGCAAAAGTAAAAACTTATTTAGTTTTATGATCTGAAGTTGATTTTGCTGTTACTGATATTTACTATATTAACAAGTGATCCAACTTTGGGATCAATTTAAAAACTCCTGATCTTACATCCCTGTTGGTAATGAAACTGTACCAGACAGGACTATGTATTAAAGAATCAAATATTTATTTAGGAATGGCTGATAAACTTATGGAAAGCATGGTTCCAATAGGCTGGGACACCTGTGTTAAACCCTTCTGAGAATGTTTCTCTAGAGGGACATTTCAAAAACTGACCGCAGAGGAACACCCAGACATTTTCTGCATTTAACCACTTTTCCCTACATGTTCTATTACTTGTGATACTTCATGTCTACTTATGCTTGGAGTAATTCTTATATTAAAACTTACTACATTTCTAAAAAATTTCAAAATGACTCACAATGGTTTTGTTTTTACAGCCTAGAATAAGGAAGTTCAGGTATGCAGTTTTATAAGAAGTATTTCCTTACCATATGCTTCCTCTATGAGGGCACAATAAGGATTAATGCCAATTCCATTTTGCTTTGACTCTTGTTCTCCAAGACGAAGAATATTTTCAAGTCCATTTAAAGCCACCTGGACTATTTTTGAATCCATCACAGTCAGGAGGTCACAGAGAGGCTTGGTACAACCTAGTGCTACCAAATACCTTTGTAACAGAAAAAAAACAGAGGAAGGGGAAAAGAAGAAGTGATAACCCAGCACATTTATTCTGACATACCAGTCTACTGCTATTGATACTTATTTTTGCTAAAAGAAGTGGCTGAAACAACAAAATTTCTAAAACATGCAACAATACAAGAGAAACTTAGCCCAAAATGAAATAAGTATTACAATTTATCCTAATAAACAAAATTAATGTGTATATTCCTAACTGGAGTGTGAAATCTGTAGTCTTTTTAACTTCTTTTCACCTATGATCTTCGGGTGGGTTTAACTGAATAAAAGAGAAAAAAAAATTTAGCAGGAAGTTCTTTTCTCATGCAGTTGAAATTTTGTAGTGGTAAAAATATCAATAAGCACATTAGAGACATGTAAGAACACTAGGCACTGCTCTGTGCTAACACAGTCCACGCTAGCAGTCCATTAAGCTATTAGCATCACAAAGAGTTATTAGCTCTTAGCTAATTAGTAGTTTGTTAGCTCTTAGCTAATTAGTAGCTCTTAGCTAATTAATAGCTTGTTAGTAGCTATTAGCTACTACAAAGAGAAGGATGTAACTGTAAATACAAAGACAAAAATACTGGGATTCTGAATATCCCATTCCTTTTCCCAACTTTGAAAAAAATTGTGTATGAACTTCTGCAAGTCATAACCTCTGCCCTTGCTTCTAGTATGTAAGTAAAATGAAGACAGCAATGTTTGCCTAAATATAGTTTAATTCAGTGGTTTAAACCTATCCCTGCAGTTAGGCAGTAGTACCTTGAGGACATTAGGAGGACTAAACTTCATGACACCAATAATATACCTGTATTTTTGATGAGAAGCAATTGTTATGGTATTATATGCACATCTAGTAATTGAAGATCCTGAATTAAAATTTATTTTTAAAATGCTAGATTTTAAAATGTTACATTATATAAGCAATTAAAATAAAATTTTAAAAAATAAGACACTTTCCTTTGTTATCTCTGTTATCCTTCTGATAACAGTGGTTATAAGAAAACCAGGAGTAGTTACATTAAAAATAAATAAGAATGTACTTCTTGCAACAGATCTCCCAAATATGCTGGAAAAGTTATCACATCACTTTCAGTTCTGGCTTCCAAATAATACAGTAATTTATAAATCAGACTATCAGCTACTGATTCAAAGTGATCATTATTCTGATAGTATTCAGATAAACTAGAGAGTATTTTATTCTAGCAATTCAGGAAGTCCTATCTTTGCAGCATATAAATAGCTACTGACAGTAAAAGTTTAATCAAACTCAGTTCTGAGCAAGGAGTTTAGGTATCTGCTTTAAAATAATACTTATAGTGAGTTTAAAATACATGAAGAAACCACTAAAATCCCAGAAGTCTGTCCACGAATATACAATCCCATTGCACAACTTTTCTAAACAACCCCCCAAAATTTTCCATTTTCAAACACTGAAACTGTTCATCAACTGTTTCAATTGTATTTGACAATGTAATATCAGCTCTGGAAGATAAGCTTGTGAAAGCTTTAGGTGCAACACCACTGAAACAAAGCACTATTGATTAACTTATTAAGTTTGTTGCATGTACTTCTTTGATTCTTCTGAACTTCTACATTTAGTCTCATACAGAATTTCAAGGAATTGAGGCTATGTTTAGGATTTTGTTGCTATGACTGTCAAGATTCAAACGCAGAAATCCAAATGCTCTATATAAGATCCTTAGGCAGAGAAAATAGTAACATACACAAGCTTACCTAATCTGTTCAGGGGTTCCTCCTGATGTTGCATTAGTTATGGCCCATGCTGCCTCTTTTCTGGTGCGAAATTCAGCTTTCTGAAGAATTTCAATCAATATTGGAAAAATATTTGCATCTATAACAGCCTAAGAAATAAAATTGTAACATATTGCAACAATTAATATTACAACAATTAATAACGATTTCAGAACACTAGTAGCCTTAACTACAAGGATTAGTGATGTCTGCTGATATCAAAGCAAAGAATATTTTGTTTAGATGGTGCCATGCAAACTAGAAATGCTAAACTGAAATTCAGAACTATTCCAACATTGCACAGCAGCAGCCATCAGAATTCCTTGGGGTTCTTTATTTCTCTGTTTCTGGTGGGCAGAGCACAGCTTACTGGATTGGCCCATTTAAAAATCATACAACACATCCTGAGTTTTTGAACTGAACATCAAGTGATTTTGTTGAGGTCTCTGGTCTCCATCAAGAGACAATGTCTGTATTTCGAGACTTTATTACATGTTTTAAATTACATCAGGAAGTAACATTTTCATCTCTGATTGAAGTAAAAGGGGAAAAAATAATTTTGGAATATGAATTCTGATTCAGAATTCTCATTTTTACTGATCAGAACCTTTTTTCAGGTAGCTCCAGACAGCTGGAACAAAAGTCAAGATGCAGTAATTTCCAGAAGAATACAACTCAGTGTTGATGACATCATGCCAGTTTTTTATCCAAGTGAAATGTTCAGCACTTCCAAACTGGTTCACTTTTTACTGGACCAATTTATAATACAAATTGTGATAGCTATTTCTATTCAAAATAATATCTCAAAGTTTAGAAGAAAACATTTAGGTTAGGTAAAATTATAGACACTTAGGACTAAAACAAATAATACAGAGTTTGTGCAGTATCTATTTACATCTCCTTGTGAAGGAAAATCAAGTGAAAAAATCAAGTGAAGTAAAATGAAAACTAAACCAACCAAGTAACAAATTCCCAGGCTTTACCTGAATCTGAGCTCTGTTTCCTGCAGTTATATTAGAAACAGTCCAGCATGCTTCTTTTCTGATAGATTCCTTGGGACTACTAAGCAAGTGCAAGAGACACGGTAATGCAGAGCAGTTTAGAATCACCTAAAATAATTTAAAAATTGAAAATCGGGTTGTACTCTCTCTCTGTATATACGCATATACATATATATAGCCTTGTGCAATATACATATATATAAAAATATAAAAACATTTTACAGAGGACTTCAGAAGATTTTGCCACACATTTACATTATATAAAATGTCGTATCCTGCAAAATTAAAGTGTCCAATGCTGTAGTGTGTGACCAGACAATTTAATGATTTGAAAGAATCTGCCTTCAATTAAGTTCAGACCAAAAGACTGAAAACAGCAAAACTAAGTAAGGCTGGCTTAAGGCTAAAATATGAGTAAGTCAAAATAACTGACAAGTGTACATCTAATTTGAATAGTTATTTGTTAATTTTTTAAGAGATAAGGTTTTCCATTTAATTCCTTAGCAAAATCCTCTCCTCTAGAGCTCACAAATTCTGCAATTAACATTTTTCCTTATGTTCTCTTTACACTACTGCTGTCAGCCTTTTAGACAGAATTCTTTTCAAAGCAGGACCTGTCCTGCTGTTTCCTGCATTGCTTCAAAATCAATTCCATTGCCTAAAATCAATAAAATAGACCTTCAGAATAAATTGCATCAGTAAGACTATCACATACAAATTCACAGACAAATCAAGCATAAGCTTAGCTTAGAAGTGAGAACTTGACTGCCTTTAAGATTGAAAAAAGGGGAACCATAATAAATGAACACCCTGTAAGGAAGGGGAAAAAAAAACAAAAAAAGACAAGCAATAGTCAAAGTACCATACAGAAACAAAGTAATCTACTACACACAATGCTCTAAAAAAAAATGTTCGTTCGTGCATTAACTTAATGCTTAAAATAGGAGTCTAAACTATCAAATCAACAGATTTCTGGAAAAGAATTTGAATAGATTCTAGAATATATTTCTAGAAAGCCTCCTTCAGCAACATATGCAGCTACTTGTACTGGACATGTATTTTGTCGAAGTTTTTACAAAATTCTGTCTTGCCAAATAATTTTTCTTAATTCAAATAGTCTTACCTGTGTTTGGATATCATCCCCAGTAACGATATTTCCAACTGCTCTTAACGCAGGGGATACCACCTTGTAATCATTATGCCTGGAGACAAATATTATATTGCTTGATATTACCAAGTGTTAAAAGAATAATTTTGCATTTTCAGCAAACAATGGTTTACTTCAGATGCTAAATATTTAGTTATCGAAAACACTGTATTACTTATTGCACTTTTCCCCTGTTTAGCCAAATCTGACTACTGTAACCCTACAACTGAATTGCCGATTCAAAGACTGAGCACCTCTATGGAACAACACAACTTAGAGCAATCAGTCCAGAAGATCCATTTCACCCAGCTCAAGTATTATTAAATATGATACTGGAAGGTGTGTCATTCGATAGCCACAGAAACAGAGGGGGTATTATGAAGTATATACTAAAGCTTAGTAGGTTTCGTAAGCAAAAATCCCCCTTTTGTGAGTCAATAATCCTAGAAGCCAGCACATGAAGTCCATATTCAGCTGCTTGATGTGTGGGGGAAGGAAATTACTCAGTTGTCCTAGAGCTTTCATGGAAGAGAAAGCAATCTTACCCTCTCCCGACAGCTGTAAACATTAACTTTTCACAGGGAAGTGTGCTGAGCTGTCTGTGCTGGGAACTACTATCCCTGACCTGCTCTGCAGTCCCATCAAGACTGTGAACATCCCTGTGAAGACAGAGATTTAGTCTTCCTTTCCAGGAAAATAATGAACCATAACCCAGATATACTGGAACAGTTCAAAAGTGGCTCTAACCTGCCTCTGGACTTTGGCCTTCAGTCTTTGCCCTTCTACTCCTTCATTTATATGATATCCTACATTAAATTTTAAAGAATAAAAAGGAATACTTTGGAGAAAACGTTTTTCACTGTCAATGTCAGGAATAACTCCAGGAGCCAAGCAACCTAGCAAGCAGCTTAAAAGATTTCAGACTGAATTCATGTTCATCACTTTTCACAAAAATAAATTGTCAGGTTAGAAAACACAGCTCAATTTTAACATTAACAGTACTACAAGACATTTATTTGGTGAAAAGAAGACTTACATAAGCAGCTCTACCAATCTTCGACACACTCCAGAATCAATAACAGCTTGAATTTTATCATTGGGACCATCTGAAAGGTAAGAGAGGGCCCAGCAAGCATCTGCTAATACATCCGGGTCACTGCTAAACAAGAGTCTTGATAAAACATTTAAGCAAGGAGCAACCTAGGTTAAAGAAAAACATTGCATAAAATTAGGTGTTCTGCACTTTCCAACTTTCAGAGAGCACTCTGCAAAGGTTTAAATGTGCAAAACTATTTATTGCCCAAGTACACAAGGTCGTTAATGAATGAGGACCCAGGTGGAACACTTTCTGATTAAACCAGATATCCAATTCAAACTGGCAAATTGGATAAATTCTGATTCACAGCATATTTATTGAGAGATACTGTATTAAGTACATAATTGTTCAGCTTAAACAAAAAACATCTGCTTTTACAGGTAACTAGATGATCAGGAATTACTGATGCTTTTTTTAATCATTCAGGAAGCAGAATCTCTACGTATTAAAGGGGCTTTTTTATTGCTGGCTTTGTAGGACTACTGGCAGTTATTTGTAATAACCAACTTAGAATAACTCACAGAGCACCCAACATTCACTGAACCAGTGAAACAAGCAATGTCTCATTTCAGTTCTCACTGTACCCTCTGGCTGCTGTACCCTCTGGCCTTAATCTCTGTAACTTCCTCACAGAGCCAAATGAACTAGACCATCTTAACACAATTTGGAACCTGACAGGTTTCTGCTGTATAGCCTGGGAATTTCATATTCTTTGTAGAACTTAATTCTTTACCTTATATGGGTTATGCAAATTCAGCCTCTGTTACGTGTCCAACTGCTGGCGTTGCAGAGGGCAAAAAGCAGAGGACCTATTCTTATTAGCAGCTGCCTATAGGGCATCCTTTTCCTGTGAGGTTTTGTATTCAAGCAGCCACAAATCTTGTTTTTCACTACCAGAACAAAACACTAGTAAAGGATTTAGCTTAGGCAGAGTCATTGTGAGGTGATCAATTAACTGACACCAGAAATCCCCCCTTTTTGTTAATATTTCCTGAAGAATTAATAAGTAGCAATAACAGTAATTACTAATTCATGCAGTAAAGTCTCTCCAGACTAACTTTAATGATTGTTTAACCTCAGTCTCTTCTACCAGAATATCCAATGTTCAGCTCTTTCAAAGTCATTAACCTTACCAGAAATTAATTTCATACTGAAAATAAGCTAAAACTCCTACTAGTCTCTACAGTCTTTGTAGGTACATACTAGAGAGAAGAAGAAAAAAAAGGGGAGAGCATATAGGCTCTCTCTGTCATCATAGTCTGATTTAGCTGCATCTGACAGAGCAGGAAACTCAAAATTTTATTCATGCAGCATGCACTCACAATCACAGAACAAAAAAAAATTGAGGAAGCTTCAACTATAACTCACATTCTCTACAACAGTTCTGGAGAAAATACCAGCCTCACATGGTTTAGTGCTGAATGTATAATTGTCCATCACTTCGCACCAGTGCGTGAGTATTTGCATCAGACTATAGTCTCAAGTTTTTAAGTGATGTGATTTTACTGTTGATAGGTGCCAAAGTAGATGATTTTTCATAGATAGAACAGATTGGCAAGATGGTGTGATGACATTAAAAAAATAAAATCTATGTCTATATCCAGATTCAAAGATTGTTTGCTATAAAATATTACAAACGTAAATATTCTTTAACTTTCTGATTTCTCAAAATTACTACTTTATTATACCTTACTGAAGTCTGGAGGTGGGTTCTTTCCTCTACAAAGATTTGAGAGAGCCCAGACTGCATTTCTAGTTGTTGTAAGACGATTCGAATTTGTTAACAATCTGTGAGAGACAACAGTAACAAAAAAAGTAATTTCTTATTAAAATTTAGATAACTTTATGTCTATTGTTACCAACAGAACATCAAATCAGGAAGAGAAGTTCTATTATTGGTCACTAGTTTAAATTTATTTCTCTTCATAGCTTATATGCTGCAACTATTTTCTTAAAATCAACTGAATCTGAGCAGATTATTTTGCATGGATGTCTCATTCCCAAATCATGTACATGCATATAAAGTAAACAATTGCTTATATGAAAAATCATTCAACTAAACTTTTCTGAGGGTCTTTAGAAGGGGCTAGGAGATGCAACTCTCCTTTGAATGAACTTTGATGTTTTCATTCAGAGAAGGCAATTAATAATAATAAAAATAGTGCCATAAAAAGGTAAAAACTTTGAAGTTCTTACAAAAAAATTAACACATTACTTCTGCTTTTCCCAAACAGAATACAAAAGATTCAGCACCTGAAAAATCAGGTTCACTTTCAGATACACACCAAAATATCTAAAATGTTAATTCTTTAAGCCCTTAATGAAGGTAATCTGCTATTCTAAGCTATTTTTCAGATGTTTTAAGTCATTTTATTACTTCAAGAGGTAATAAACTGAAAACATTTGTGTTGTGCAAATTTTTCCCTGTGATGAAGATACTATGGTAAGCACACAGTAAACGCTGGAATGATATTCCTATTGAAATCTTCTAGTGGAACACAGCTCATGTAAGAACTACTCTGTGAGCTCATCTCAACAAGCAATGGATAAATAGAAGACCAGAGCTTTGGAGCTACTGGACAAAGGTGGAGAAAACAGCCTATTGCCCAGGCAGATGGAATCATACAAATACAAGTGGGAAATAAACCATTTCTCTCACCCTACACATTCAGAAATCTGGCAACACAGAACAATGCAGAAATTTCATACCTGTGAAATAACATTTCTCTCCTTTTGCAAACATTGAAAAGCTTCCATCAGGCACTAATTAATTTAAGATATGCATGAAGCTCATGTAATCCAAAACATTAAATTGCTTGTTATTATATCATTATGATTCTCAATTTATAAAAAAACTTATATTCTTCTCAAGTAAATTCTAAGTTGAAGTTTTCATTTATCTAAACATGTACAATATATTGTAGTATTAGTTTACAATACTTACTCCAAGAGAGGTGGCAATATTCCACAGTTCAAAACAAAGTCTCTGCATTCTGCATTATCACCAGCAATGTTCCCAAGAGCCCACACTGCCTTAAAAAGAAAATCATCCAAGTGAATTTGTACATGTTTGCAAATCAACTTTTACAGATAATCTATACTTTTTACAGCAAATATTATAGAATAGGAAAAAATCCATAAGGGAAAAAATACAGTAACAGTAAATTTTTATCTTCCTGGAGGCAGATCAACTAACTAGTAGGCAAATGGGGCTCAAAGCCTCTCTAACCCAACATACCCCAAAAAGGCCATTCATAACTGAATTTTAAGTAGTTATAAAACCCTGCAAGAAGATAGTTACCTGCTCCTGTACATCTTCATGTTCTGAACTAAGCAATTTAATAAAAATGGGAACAGCTCCAGTTTCAATTACAACTTTGGTGTGTAAGAAAGTTCCAGATGCTATGTTTGTCAAAGCCCAAGCTGCTTCGAACTGTTGAGGAACACAAAGACAACCATGTTAAACAGCAGTAAAACTTAAAATCATGACATGAAGTTTAACTTAAGAGTTTCAGAGGTTAATTTTCCAACTTTTTTCCTTCCCACTGAAATGCAATTACTGCTATAGTACTCTATACAATAAAATACCTGGTGTTGACAAAATCTCTGTTTGGTGAAAACCTTCAGTAACTACATTATTTTTAGATTTTGGCTAACAAGACTAAGAAAGATTTCAAATCACTACTAACTGGTGTAAATAATACTGAGTAAACAAAAGGTAAGTTAATTCTTCTAATACAAATGTCCACGAGGCCAAAGTGCTATTCTCATGGGGGAGTAGACTGAACTAGTTACTCCTACCATTAATTAGGTATTTGTCAAATATTTTCTAAAAGGGTTTGAAACAAGACTTTCAGTTTCCTGTAGTTTTTTTCCTAAGATTTCAGCTGAAAAGTACTACAATATACAAATAACAACAGATTCTGCTCACACATCATTGCTGATGAACTTCATATACCACTCTGTAAATCCTCTTGAACACCTTCTGCTTTCAACACCCAACTTTTTGTCCAGGTGAATACATGACCCCAAAGACTACTATGAAATTCACAAAGTCAAGCCACATTTTTAGCAGCAATAATGAAAACATATGGCTTCAGTGGTGAAAAATAATTATATTTGGTTACTAAAACCCCCCACCAAACAAAACAACATGTGCCTTCCAAAGCTCTTTTGGAAGGCTTCTAATCCCATTCCAAATCCCCATTTGGTACCAGCCAAACTCACTTGCAGAGTGTAATTTTCACTCCTCTCTAGAAATTTGACAAATCTCTGCACTACTCCTGGTTTTTGAATGACTTCATCTATAGGTGGATTAGGCTCTAGGGAATAAAAACAAACATATCTGTGTAAAAAGACCAAATAAATTACTTTTTCAGTATGACAAAAAACATGAATATGATTTGTATTTCTTATCATAATTTCATTCAATCATTTTCAATAGAAGGAGCTACAAACTCTTCACTTGGGAAGACTGCAGGATCTTCTCAATGAAGTGCTACAATTTAGTAAACACCCTATTAGATATAATAACAGTAATACAGTAACAGTACTATTATCCATTGGCACGTTAGTAACACATCAAAAAACACAGTTCCTTCAACCAATAGCTCAGCTTGGTGGAAGAGCAATTATGACTGGATACTATTTTAAAAGACCAAGCATAACTTTACCTACCATGCTATACACATACCAGCACCAACTTAACATTTCATGTTTTACAGCCTCAAAAAAAACAAGTTACAACTCTTCTTTGCCAGCCATGTGATTTTTTTCCCCTTGAGTACAGAATGGAAGGAGAAGCTGAATCACTGCAACCATTACTCTGTTAGTGTGCAGTTATTTACTGCCCTAGACACCTCAATCAAAACATCCTTGTTTTTTACTTTGTCTGAAAGACTTAACACTGAAATAATGAAGATTTCTCTATTTAGCTACTAGGTCAGAAGAGATTTGGCACAGTTTATTTATAAACAGAACTAAAAGTTTCTGCAAGCTCTATTTTAAAATAAAACGTAACTAAAGGTTAACTGACTTTAAGTATAATTCATAATAACACAGAAGGAAACAAATAAAAAAAACAGGCAACGTTTACCTACCTTTAGACAGCAACTTTCTGAATTTCTGAGTTGCTGTGAGTTGTTGATCAGGATCATCTGAAAAAATCATCTGTACCATATCTACCGTAATAACTTCTTCCTAAAAAACGCAAGGAGGATTTCTTATGTATAGTACTATGCACATTAATAGCTAACATTCTAAACACACTCTAAAGTATTTACCTCTGGAATAGGTACAGTAGAGCTGACATCAGGATCTTGAATCGGGCTTTCTACCATAGATTCTTCATTTCCCGGGAGAGAAACATTTCGGCGTTTAAACAGCTGAACAAGGGGGAAATTTTTGGGAGACATTAGAACTTATCAAAGCATGGATACTGACGACACTTGAAGAAATGCTTTCACCAATACCAGTCAAAGAACTTTAACTACTCACCTTCCTATTCACCCATGCAAGGGGAATTCTATACAAAAGTTTAGATAACATAAAGGAGAAAAAACACTACCATATCTGTATCTCGATAAACTGCACAGCAACACTTCAGAAAGACATTCAGAACTAAATTCTTACTAGTTATAAAGATCCATAATTTTTTCCACAAGAAAAAGAAGCTACAGATATTTTTGCATTTAGTCTTTTATCCCTTATAATTAGTATTCATTTTAAGCAAGGTATAGTATTCTACAAGATACTTTCCCCTTTCTTAGTTTAAAGGCTAAAATCATCAACACGTAGGCAGTGTTTGTGTGTCAGCACACTGCATTCCTCCCTTCTGCAGAAGACTACTAAGCAGCACCTATATTTTATACCCAGCTGAAGAAAGATTAAACCAGAAACATAATTTTCATACAGAAGAGAAAAAGATAGTGTAGCTTCAAGGTGAACTTTCAAACTATGTAACATTAAACATTCTCTATGCCCAAAAATCACTTTACAATCGGCTGCATGCACTGCCTATGTTCAGAATACATACCAGCACTGTAGTATTTAATAAACTATGTTCAATGAGTGCCTCTTCATTTTCTGGCATACAAGCAAAACATTCACACTGCCCAGTTCCCTTCTAGAAACCAAATCTAAATTTTAATCTCTTTTCCAGTACTACACTTACAATTATTGTAACCAATAATTCTAAGAATATTACATTTATACCTTCAGAAAGAAATCACTGACTAAGATTTCACCTGTAAGCATAATAATGAAACCACCTACTAAATCCTGACAGTTTCGCCCCTCTAGATCTCTACAGACCTAAGTTTCTGCTGTTGTACATGTCCAAAACTGCAGAACAACTCCATGTTTACATCCAGCTCTATTTCAACAGGAACCTAAACCAAGGCATTCTCTTCCTTGTTTGAGGCACTTATGGACTGGACATAATTATGGACGCAAAACTTAACTACAGAATCCTGAAGGCAAATGAGGCTTAATTCCATTTAAACCCACAAAGGAAGAAGAAAAAACATTCCACTTTTGGAACAACAGCCATTTTTTCTAGCACTCCACAAGGACACAGAAGTTCTTGGTTGAAAAGTATAAACTTGTTTGATCTATCTACCAGTTACAATTTCTTCTGGAGTACAAGCAGTTTCATCCCCCTGCATAAACTCATTCTCCCCAGTTCAGGAAGAGCTGAAAAACACCAGTCCAACAAACTAAGATCAAGCAGAGCATAACAGTAGTCTCATTGTTACAACAGTCAGCATGGGAGAGGAAACGCCCATTATTTTCATAATTTACCTAGGGAGCATATACTACAAAATATGTAAACAAAACTTTCAGCAGGAACTGCAGTGCAGTTACCCATTTACAGGTAATTCCTCCAGTACCATACCACTTCTGACTCTTACTCCTCTGGCCCAAATAATTGAAATTCTTTTTCCGTGCACCACTTTCCCAGTAGAAGGGTAAGCATTCCCACCTCAGAGCAGACTGTAGATCAGAGCCTGGGACACTCTCTAGGTTGTGGGAGACAAACTCATCCACTTAACACCAACCACAAAACCAAACTACATTCCTTACCTTCCTGGCAAGAAACTACTAAACATTTTGCAAAGAGGAACTACGACAAACTATTAAATTATACAATATTCCATGTATTCTCATCACTAAAAACTCAATGAGAACAACTGCAAATATTTATATATTAGTTCAAGGACACAAATTGATAGCCACTTTATTAAGTTAGTGCAGAAGAGCTCTTGGGCAATTTGAAGAATGGTATCAAAGATGAAAATAATCCTCTCCCTTCACACAGCAAAACTCAGACCTCAGCTCTAGCAGAGAATGCAAGGTTTCAAATTCCTACCAGAAATGTGAGTGTTCTTTCAGTCTAGTCTCACACGTTTAAACCTAGACTATGGATTAAAGTTAAAAGTCATGGCTCCCTCCTCTGTGTGCCCTAGTAACTTAAAAGGGCTTCTGTTCATTTTTTAATGATCCTACTGAAACGTGCCTCGTGCTTCCTACAATTGCAAAGAAAACAGATATTCAACCTGGCATTCATGGATTCTACTCCAGAAGGTAGGTCTGCTCAAATCCTTTCAGGTCCCTGAATTTACCTCCACAAGCACTGAACAGTGAACAGCTCACCAAGATGCTTACCTGCTCTTCTCTTTTCTGTTTCCGAAGCTGGATTCCTTCCTCCTCTCTTCTCCTGCGCATTTCTTGGGGATTAAGCGCATTATTCTTGTAGCTTTTCATTCTGAAGTTATCTTTACCCGGGCTTGCCATGTTGTCTATTGAAAAAATACAAAATTACTCCAAAAGGCCAGACTTGCCACCTCTTGTACTACAAAAATATCTACAACAGCCGGTATATATTCCTGCATCTGTTTGCAATACCCAGTTCATCAACAAAAATCTTTAATGCAGAAATCCCAGAAAACCTATGCCTAGATAGGCATTTCCAAACTGCAGATTAAACTACAGTTCATCTCAAGGATCATATACACCATTAAAGGGCATAAGCTACTGCAAAAAGAAACTATGCATCTCACAAGCAAACTGAAAAACAAAAAGCAAAGATACTATGCTGCTAAATTTTGATTTTGTCAGCAAGCAAGCAAAGAAATTTTCTTCCTCCTCTCATAAAGATGACATTAAATGTATTACAAATAAGGACAAACCCAAGAAGAAAGCCTGCAGTAATTACTGCTTCATTTAATACCTTATGGCACTGTTTCTTTACTTTCACTATCTCACAAACATAATAGAATCTAAGGGCTATGCTTTTCCTTCTAAACTGTGTGCAGGAAAATAATTTAAGGGTCAGTAGCATCCAGACAGGCATACTCTTTTTCATTTTAAACTAACAAAATTATTGTCTTACTCCAATTACCAGTTCTTTTACTGGATTTAGAAGACTAGAATCTGACTGTCATTTCAGGTATATCCACTGTGGGAAGATAAAAGTGATAGTTCATTATTCTGTCACCAAAATGATCAAATTAAGTGGAAAATGTTGTTAATAGCATGGTGCCTTTTTTTAAAGCTAGAACTGAAGCCTTCATCTGAGAAACAACTGTCAAAAACACTATTCAAAACTCTACACAAAATATCATTTGTCTGGAATTCTTCTACAAGGAGAAAACATGTAAACTACAACTCCTGAGCTGTAGATTTGGGGTTTTTGTTTGTTTTGGTTTTTTTTTAATCAGCAGTACCAAGGACCACTAAGCAATAAACACAAGCTATGAGATGAAAACAGACTGCAGACTTAGGCTGACATCAAAATGACTCCCCAAGGACTCAGCAATCTGTTTCACCCAAGTGTTTGCTTCACAAGAACCTAAGTAAACTACTGACATCTCTGCATAACAATGCTAAGTGTGCCACTGTCTAAGGCAAATTTCTAGCAATAGTCATGTAACTTTATTTTCCCAACAATGTTACTGGCTTATCTAGTCCTAGAATACCATCCCTTTCTTAATCGTTCATGCCTTGCTAATTTAGTTGTGCCAACGAAACTGTCAGGCCAAGAAATGGACTGAACAAGAGAAATGCACATTCAAAGTAACCCAGTCACCAGCTCTGTGAAGAGCTACAGAATATCAACTGGAAGCTTCGAAGGTCTACCAAAACTGTTTTTAAAAAGAAAGCGTAGAAATTTATAGCTTCATTCCCTCCACAAGGCTTTTGATGTAAGGGCAAGAAGACTGGCAGTCCGTGGTTTCACACCTTCTGCATCTAGATCCAAGCAAGCCCGCCCTTGTGTGCTACAAAACTTCACCCGTTTTAACACCAAATCCCCCCACCCACCACACCCTGCATTGCGCCCACTTGCTGTGCATAGTCTAAGACCTATCATACTACCTTTTTTTTCCTCCTTGTCTACATAAGGCTCCCTAAATACGGCGCCTCGCTGTCCCTCCGCCCCCTCCCCGGCCAGACGCTGCCCACAGGCTTCACACCGGCCCAGCCCGCAAGGACTGACCAGTCCAAGACCGCCAGGACTGACCGACCTGTCAGCCCGAGAGCCCGGACACCCACCCAGGCTACACACAGCGAGGAGCGACGCTCCTCGCACACATCTCCAGCAGAAGAGGTGGAAAGCCCCCTCCATCAGCAGCAGGGCAGGAACGGGGGAGGACGGGTAGAGCCCTCATGCCTGAGGAAGCGGACACCCCCCCCGTCCCAGCCCCGACCGAGCTGCCGTGCGGGCAATGCCCCGCCGGAGCCAGCGGCACACCGGCCTGCGCCGGGGAGCCCGACTGCACCGGGCACCCCTCCCCATAAGCGGTGCAGCCTCTGGTACCCCTTCCCGCCGGCTCTCAGCGCTTTTCCCCCCTTACCCATCGCGGCGGACACGCCCGGCGGCCGGCGCCGTCCAAACGCCAGACCCCCGCTCCAGAGCGCTCCGCACCGGCGGCAGANGCGCCGCCACCGCCGCGGGCTGCGACGAGCTCCGCCGGCACATCGAGACGGCCCACCCGGAGCCGGAGCCGGGCCCGCCGGGCTCCCGCCGGCCCGAGGCACCGCCCGAGTGCCCGTTCTGCGGGGAGGCGGCGGGGCGGGAGCTGGAGGAGCACGTCAGGGAGCGGCACGGGCACCTGCTGGGCGCCCCGGGCGCGGGTGAGCGGCGGCGGGGAGGCGCGGAGGGGTGTCCCCGCGGGGATCCGGGGTGGCAGCGGACAACTGGCCCGGGGATAAAGTTGGAGCAAAGGAAATAGTTCTGTGTTTAGATACTGTATTTTATTTTAGGCGTGATCAGAATTTTATTTTGACTAACTGGCCGAAGTTGCTGGTAGTTATTTCAGAAACTTAAAGGTGGCATCTGTGCTAGTGGGTAATACCCTTGGAAGACTAGCATTTGTGGTGTATCAGGCTATACATACTGACTAGATAAATGATAAATAGGATGCAGAATGTGCCAGTGCAGTCAACCACACTGCATAATCTGTGATTCAGATGTTTTTCTTAACAAACTCACAACACACCCACCCCACCTCCAGGTCTTTGCATTGAACATTTTACTTCCATGAGTGCAAATAATGCAGAGCTTGAATAATTTACTTGCCTGCATGCCAGTTTCTACGTTAAAAATAGTTGTATTAAGGGTGTTTTGTTTTTTTATGTACTTAGCGTGTTTCAGAAAACTGTGTTTGCAGCGTTACGTTAAATGCTGCTGGTGAATTTAGATGATGAGACCACCAAATTTTCTTCCCACCAGCCATAAACATTTAGCTGAGACAAATGCCTTCCAGAAACTGCTAACACATGATATCAGTTCTTGTGTTTTGTTAACCAAGGAAGGTGCAGATAAAATCCAGGGACTCAAGAGGAGAGCAGTAAAGATGGAGTGAGGCACTTGTCTGTGGTTCCCAGTGACAGAGCAACAAGCAGCAGGCACAAGTCAAAATATGAGGAGTGCCATTTAAATGCAGGAACACTTCTTTTTACTGTGAGAGTGGTCAAACACTAGAATATGTTCCCTGGGGAGTTTGTGGGGAGTCTGTACTTGGAATTGTGAAAAAAGTGACTGGGAGAAGCCATGTGTAACTTACCCATTCTACCAGGGACTGGATGATCTCCAAAAATCCTTTTGAACTTTACCTATACTATGTGGTACCCTCAATAATAATACTAAAACTGCAGAAAGAACATTTATTTGAGGAAATGCAGGAAGACCAACAAAAAAAGAATGGCAACACTTTTTATTCTTTCAGCCCACCAACTGCTGTGTTATTACGTGAATGTTAAATTTTTGTGAGCAAATGTTCTTCTGTTAGTAGAACACATCTTTTTATTAATGGTATTTCAGACTAAGCATTTCTTGATACAAGTATTACCATAGCAAATTGTGATCTGTAAGTGAAATGGGGCGAAACTTAATTGAAAGAAGGAAAATATGTCTTAAAATTTTTGCGTATTTAGATACAAATTCTTAAGTAGTTAGGAGAGTAACAGCTGTTTAGAATTTGCTGCCTTTCACTGGGGAATTTCAATGGCAACACAAACTTCATTACTGTGTATATGTCTTAGACTGTATTATCAGTTGGGGATGATTCTCACAAAAAACACAGGAATTGCATTAATCAAGAATTTCTTTTTCAGACACAGGAAATGGTGAACAGCTATATGAATGTCCCATGTGTAGCCTTACCTGTACAAACATTCAGATTCTTGAAGAGCATGTGGATTTACACTTAGAGGAACATAGCTTTTCGGAAGGTACATGAAAGGATACAGGCTTGATAATACTTGAAAGCATTTGCAAATATTTGCATGTTGTAGTATAGACACTCACATAAAATTTAAAATAAGTATTTCTGTGTTCAAAGAGAACTGGACCTGTGTATAGTGAAGTTAACATAGTTAGGTCGCATCATTTGCCCAAGTGCTCAACTTCATTACCATGCTAAAAGAAATCTTTGTCTGTGCATAGTTGTTAGGTAAATGAACTGCATGTTAGCCGAAAGAAAAACTTAGAGCAAAAAATGTTTAAAAGACAGCAGTATTACGTATTTGATTTTCTAGCTCTATTGAAGGTTTACATAAATGGAGTTTACAATGGCATGTTTCACTGTGATGAGTTGAGAATTTATAGCTTATGAAAACTTCATTTTTTTCCTCAATCCTTTTCTGCAAATACTCTGTTGATTCATTAGTCATAGTGTTAAAATAAAAAAATCAAAATTAATTTTATTTTATAACATGGCTAAGAGAATCCTAGCGATTTTGTATTCAGTTCTCTGATTGTAAATTTTTGTCACTTCCTTATGAGACTGCTGGCTGTGGTTCTAGAAGCTAACGAGTGTGTGGTATTAAAGGAACTGTGATTTCTTGCTAACAGTGAAGTGAAACACAGTAAACAAAAGCTGTCTTCTCAGTGGTAGAGGTATATGCAGTACTTGCCAAGTAATTGCTCCAGTAACTGCATAAACTTTGTCCAAATCAAGAGTCTGAGTCTTGGTAGACTGAATGCAGTCAGTCCTGTTCAGTGTTCATTGCTAATAGCTCAAAATCATGTGGGGTGCATCTCCTGAAATTAATGCCCAGTCATGTTTACGTATGTCTGCTTAGAAAGGAATCTTAAAAAATTAAACAAATGATCCCTTAAAGCATTACTAACCTCCTGACCAAGTCCCCTCACTTTGGAATGTTACTTGAATGTTACTCTGGTGTAGGTGGGAACATTAGAGATCTAGAACTGGCTCAGCGGCTCCAAACTGAAGAAAATGAACGGCAGAGATCAGAAGAAGAGAAGCGAGAGAGGGAAGAATTTAAAAAGCTGCAGGTACACTATTGTTTCTGAATGGTAAACTTACAAACAGTTGTGCCTTTAGAGGCTGAGTATCTTGGAATTGTAATGTCCTGGAATGGCCTTACCAGATCAGACCTGTGCAAGTCACATAGTCTGTGTTGAGGTAGTGGTGCAGGGGTGGGTTGGAAGCAAGTTCAGTCTCTTGGCAGCGCTGATCCTGGCAGAGGTACTGGACGTGACAGCCTCGAGCTACTTGGCTTTACTGCTTTGAGTGGAGTTGGCTCAGGATGGGGCTGGCTGCTCCCTGTGCTTGCTGTTCTGCTCTCCCAGCACAGCTGCTGCCTGTGCTCCACCCAGCTCTAGTGCTCTGCCTTGCAGTGCAGCCTAGAGCATATTCCCTGCCAGAGTGCCAAAGGCTTTGAGCATCCTGGCTGTCCTCTGCTGGAATACCATCACCTGCTCCCAGTCCTGCTTCCCCTCTGTCTCCCGTCTCGCAGCCCTGGTAACTCACTTCCCACTCTCACTACCTCCTTGCCAGACTGCCTCTCTGCCAGTGGCTCTGCCGAAGAGGGAGGAGAGGGATGTGCCTGCTCTTCCAGGTGTGGCTTTCCTAGTCCCATACTCATATTCAGGAATGAAGCTTGGTCATCATCTCTAAAATAATTGTAATTCTGAAGTTTTTATGTCTCACCATTTTTAAAAATTACTGATAGTGATTTTGAGAAACTGCGTGCACAAAAGATGAATTTTAAAAATGTGATTTAAATTATGCACATTCCATCCCTAACAGAGACATACTGTCTTGGATAATTCTGGCTTCAAGTATGGCTTCAAGCAGCAATTTCTAAGGAATATGGAAAGAGAAGTTGATAGAGGGAGGATGCAGCCCTTTGAATATCATAAGAGAAAAGCTGACATGATGGAAAGTTTGGCTTCTGGTATAGATGATGGGAAAACAAAGACCTCAGGTAAAGATGCTGAAATTATACAACTAAAACTGTGCTTTCTAGACCTAGATTGTAGTGACCAAACCAGTCTAGCAAAGCATATAATTCATTGTTTAGTATTGGTTGTGTCCTAGTTCTAAACCTTTTTTTCCAGATCAGTCTATATTTTATTGTCCTAAACTAATAAGGAAATTAAAGCTTGGTATATTTTTGATCTGTATTCTGGCCTGAAGGCTGTTTTGGTTTTTTATTGTTGTTGTTGCTTGTTAGTTTGTTTTGGTTTTAATGGGACTTTGGAACCGAGTTGTCCAGTTAAGGGCACAAATACAGTATGTATGAGAAGATGCAAATGTCTAATTACAAACTAGGTGCCCTTGACTCTGTGCTTGTTTACTGCATGGCACTCATTGGTTCCTCATCCAGTGCAGCTGTTCAAATTTACAGCAGCTTTTTGTCTTGTGTTTCTGTTAATTGTTATATTGTGTAAGCTGGTTGGAGGTAAGCACAGTGTTCATCTGATTACAAAGTCCAAGAGAGGACTGTGAGAAGTAGACATCTACTTGATACATCTTCTTTTAAATGTTTTATAGTTGGTGCAAAAACACAGGGCAGATGGATTTCTGTGTCCCTTTCAGAAGGCTCCCTTGTCTTTATTTTCCAAGACCACAGTTCAAAGGTCTTTTAGCCTATTGCTAGTGGTTCTGGCTTACAAAATATCCACTTGGTTCGTGACAGGTAAAATAAAATTTCTTCTGTCAAATGGATTGCGTGGAAATAACACATTTAAAGTTTTCATTCTTGTTAATGATTTAGATTTCAGAGAGGTGCTTACGGAATAATTCTCTTCACAACAGCATGGCAATAAAGGGCCTTTGAGGATTTACATACATGAATTGGAGAGAGCATTCCCAAGCATATTCTTTCATTTAACAAAGGAGAACTTGGAATATCCTACAGGAGGATTATTTTAAAATATTTACAGTAATTCTCAAGTTCAGTGCCATTCTTTTTTTTTTTTTTTTTTCCATCTTAGCTTCTCCAGGAAAAATAAGTTGGGGGAATAAAAGGTTTATATGGTATACATAAATATTGCCGTGTTTTTAAGGTGATGTTGTACTGAAGGTGGCAAGGGCATAGGAATGTTTTCTTGTTGACGTACTTTTTCTATAACATTGTAATAGTTCCTGTGACTATCACATTTTATAATTTAGTCCAAGCTGTTAAATCTAAAATAGTCACTGTATAGCAACAGTGATAAAATAGATTTAGTTTTGAAATCTTCCCAGTACATAAATTAATCAGAGTAAAGACCACTGAAATTAAATAGATACAATGTCCACTGGTTTTGTAATTTGGGCTCTAAATGTAATGAAGTTTTAAAATAATTTGTATTAATCTGTATCTGTTACAAATTGGGACAGGAATCTTCTGATAGATTTTGTAGCTCATTTCACAGATAAATGTTATTTTTGTCTTCCTTTAGGAGTCATTGAAGCGTTGTGCAAGTACTATCAGAATGAGAACAAAGATGTGAGGCATGTGTGGCTTTCAGCAGGGGTAGATCACTTCCACTCATCTTTGGGCGACAGAGGCTGGGGTTGCGGTTACAGGAATTTCCAAATGCTCCTTTCCTCCCTGTTGCAAAACAGCTTCTACAACGACTGCCTGAGAGGTATTAAACAAAATGCTGCTTGTTCCACGTACCTCGGATGACAACCTGCTGACTGATGTTTTGCCTTTTCATTTACACAGCAAGTCTTACAAGGTCAATGATACATATTAAATGGTTGTTATACCACTGGAACGTAACTGTGAAACAGTCAGAGGTGAATACTGGCAAGACGTGATGTGGTTGAAGTTTTACCTTTAATTTTTTTGGTGCATCTTTGTAACATCGACTGCCTCTTATAAAAGAAGCTGAATATTTTTAATTAATAGACAATTTCAATCACTGTAACAACAATTCAAAAGCTTTTCTGTTCCAGATACTACACTAATTCCTAGTATACCGAAGATTCAGTCCATGATTGAAGATGCCTGGAGAGAAGGTTTTGATCCTCATGGGGCATCTCACTTCAGCAACAGATTACATGGTTCCAAAGCATGGATAGGAGCATGTGAAATTTATTCACTCTTAACCAGTCTCAGGATAAAGTAAATATTGCTTTTTGTTGTTTTTTTTTAAACTGCTGATTTAAGTGCTGTACCTTTAAAGGTTAGAATTCCCAACTGTGTGATGACAAAGCCACCTTGGTGACTAAGTTTAACTAATATATAAACAGATCTGATTTAATGCAGCATGAAGCTGTGCAACTACTTATAGGTATATATAACTACTTACAGGAGGTCCATGAACTGAGTAGCTGCTTAGATCATTGAGACTTGATGCAGAATTATGCCACATATGCATAAATTAAAGCATTGATTAAAAACTTCATTTCTCCAGAAGTTTCTTCTCAAGAAGAATATGAATTTAAGCTATTTTCTGTGGCTTTTAACTGGATTCTTTAGTGTACATGTATCACATACAAAAAAATGTGGCATTAATTTTTGCAAGTTCCACGAGTTCTTGTTAGACTGAATAGAGTAGAACACTTCTTTGTTATGTAATAAATTTTCCAGTTTGGGACAGTATATGTTACATTGCTTTGTAATTATGTGTCCCCTCCTCCTGTATTAAAGAGTAGAAAAGTAGTAGGGACAACTTGGTGCAAGAGGAAGGGACCCAGAGGTGAAAAAGCTGTTTTAACAAGCAACCTGCTTGAAATTCTATTGTTTTCATTCTCAATGTTTTGTAGGTGCCAAATCATTGACTTCCACAAACCCACTGGCCCTATGGGTACACACCCTCGTTTGTTCGAGTGGATTTTGCATTACTATTCTACAGATAATGAAGGTGGTGCAAAGGTGGTATGTACTTCCAAACCACCTATCTACTTGCAACATCAAGGTCAGTGTCACAACATGCTGGTTTCTTAGTATTCTCTATCTCTCTTTGTGTGTACTGCAGTTCAGAGCAGCATTTTTCAGTTGTTCTTCATTGAATTGAAGGCATGGCTTTATTTCCTGTGATTTTCCTATTTAGTAAGAGCAACATAAGAGTTTGTATTTTTATTGGATGGAAGAGCTGAATGTGATTGGGATCTCAACTTTTTGACATGTACTCTTACAAGTATCTTCTTAAATTTCGAGTAATGCCTTCCTTGATCTGAAAATCAGTTGTATGTTACAATGATGTAAATGGGATTTATGTGTTTTTAAACTATTGAAATTCTATTTTGGTATTAGGTCATAGTCGTACTGTTGTTGGAATAGAAGAGAAGAAGAACAAAAGTTTATGTTTGCTACTGTTTGACCCGGGATGGTCTTCCCAAGAAATGCAGAAACTGCTGAAACAAAACAGTGATGGAACTGGTCTCAAACTAATTCGTAAATTTGTGGGTAGCCTAAAAGAAAAGCAATACCAGATAGTGGCTGTAGATGGGGTGCTCTCTTTGGAAGAGAAAGCTGTAAGTATCTCAGAAAACAGTTTCTGTTTGTGAAAATTTAAGACCATCTGCATCTCTTCTTGGAATGCATATGCATATATGGTTGCATGGTGGATTTTTTGCATCTCTTCACTCTCCTTGTTCTTTTTCTCTCCTGCTTTCTGCTTATATAATGCCAGGATATCAAAACGAAAAATGTTTTCCATATAAATGGATGCCACCTTGATGCAACTGACAACTTCTAAGTCTTGAATGAAGTTTTCAGCTGTTTGCAGATGTAAATTAGGCTTTTTTTAACTTTTCATTTTCTTACAATGTTTTCTTCTAAATAACTGACTGTGAGCCTGTATGTTACTTACAAACACTCATAGTGCAAAATGACATTCAGAGATTTGAGCTGTTGAAATTTTTATAAATCTTATCCATGTGTTTGACTTTGGGCATTTTACCTTTTTTAAGACCTCAGAAGTTTTCAGCTGAGTGCCAGATGTGGATTTTGTTTCTGAAGCTTTTTCTTTCCTATACTAACAAATTGATTCTGAGGACCCATGTTCCAATTCTGTGGTGTTTTATCAGCACTGTTCAGCATGTTCAAGCTTCAGGACACACTTCTATTTAAACTATGAAATAACTGGCAACTGAATCACTTGCTCAGCTATATTTGATGTGTATGTTGAAATGAGGTATTGTATGAAGTGTTTTCTGGCCCTGAATATGTCAGAAATATCGGTGAAACATGGCCCTCCTCTCCTCCTCCTGGAAAAAGCCTTAAAATTTCGGACACAGTGAAAAAAAAGTGTTATTTGGGATCTTGTGAGGGTGGGTGGTGTTCATTTGTTTTTGGTTTGCCTCTTTATTTTTCTTATTTTTAATGTAAGTCAAGTCTTTGAAAAGATCAGTTGTTTAAAGTGTTGTCTTGGAAGCTCCCATTTAATTAAGATGACAGGTAACCCCTTATACTTGTTAAGATTGCTAAACTACTAATTTGGAAGAAGCTCTTTAAAGTCCTGGTTTTGCTCATTAAAGTACTTTCTTTTCCTCTCTCCCCACCTATTTTTAGGCTCGCTGCCGTGCTTCTCAGGTCTTAACATCAGAGAAGATTCCGTAAAGGATACCGTTATTATCTGCTTTTGGAACTTGCTGGGTACAAAACTTTAAACTTCTAGACTGTGGACCTGAACTCAACGATTTTTAGACTTAAACTGTGTCTCCATAAATGCTTGGGAGCTCTGGGAAAGCACAACACTGGAGTAAACCTGTAGTTTTTGTGTTCAGTCAAAACTCTGGCATCCTGATACAACTCTAACTCTGAAGTATTGCAGTCCTTGTCTTACTAGAAAATATGTTATTTTTTTAGTTGCTTAAATTAGCAACACCCTCTGTCTTGTAGCAAATCATGCACTGTTGTCAGTGAGCAGTGGATAAAGATACTGTGGAGCTGCTTAACTGGAGTTCCTGGTCATGGTTTACCTCTGTAAATGCATTTATGCTGCCACTGTGACCAGTCCTCTGTTTCTTCAGGATTCAGTCTGTTCCACCAGGGATTAGTTTACTAGTGAACTTGTCAGTTAGCTGGCTTCTCTAGATGTATCACTTTTAAACATGAGTACATGTGCTTAGGAGGTGGATCAGTGTTGGCACGGGCTAAGAGGTCTAAGAAAGCAGTGTCCAGAGTAGAGTGTGTGCTTTAGGTGCTGTGAAAGACAATCCTTTGGTGTAGAGGAAGAAAATATTCCTTTTGTACCATGAATGAATAAAATTAATATATTTTTAAAAAATGTTTATTCCATCTCCACGTCATCCTTTTTTTTTTTAATTTCTGCTTTTTGTATGTTTTATAAATGGTATCCCAAAAGGACATTTGAACTGCCTTTTGACTAGTGGCTCTGTTGTGCAGGGTAAATGCCATTTAAGAGACTGGAGCTATCTGCTGAAACAAGTATCCTTGGGTGTTTGAGGCAGTTTACTGTATCTAGAACATGCTGCTCTGGTTGAATGTAAGAGCCCTGCCCCTCCAGGCGGGTAGCTGGAGGCTGGGAGGGATGGTGCAGTGTGGTGCAGGTAGCACAGGGCGCGTTTGCTTTAGCAGCTGTATCATGCCAGAGCATCTGGTTATTGTAACTGGAGCTTAGATACATCCCTTTCATTTAGACTCTCCTCTATGCTGACAACTAAATACAGGTGTAAGAGCCTTACCAGTAACCTGTTTCTCTCATGTTTAATGTGCTCTGGCAGTAAGAACTTGCCGTTTTTGGAAGGAGTGAAGCATGTGGACTTGTAAAGATATTACAACCCATAAATCACTGGGTTTTTTTGAAGCATGCACGAAATTAAATAGTTATGCAAATACATTTAGTAGGTATGTAGAAGCCTTTGAGCTGTGAAAGGTTTCAATACTTTAGGACACTAGAGGGGCTCAGACTAGCGGCAGAGTTCCTGGGAACTGGGGGACTATCAGTTCTCTTATGAGCCCTGGTCTGTAATGCACATCAAACTGATGGAAGGAAAGAAAAGGAGATATGCCAATAATGCAATCATAACTTGGATGCAAAATCCTAGGCTTTGCAGCACGCTTGAAATTTTACCCACAGCATCTAGATGTGGTAGGCACCATCCTCTGTATTTTAACAGAGCTCAGGCACCAACTATTCAAAACACTCAGCCTGCTCAAAACTAAATTCACTCTGGTCCAGGTGCAGTGTTGAAACTCACTACTGCCTCCCTCCCTGTGTTACAGTGCATGCTTTGGACTGAGGCAGTTAAAACCAATATACAAGAAAGGTTGTCATGTCAGCACCAGGATTTTAAATTACTTTAATTCTGTCAAAGTTTATGAATGGGACTTTATTCAATTAATAAGAATTAGTTTTCAAACTAATCTGAAGTACATAAGCAAATTTAAATATCGCACCTAAACTTCTTCCACCAAAAAAACCCTTTTCTCTGTTCACTTCAGCGAACTAACACACAGAGCCAAGCTTACTCTCAGTCAAATTCCCTTTTATTTCACAGATGTTAATTGCTAACAAAGCTAAAACAAATCTGCAGTTCAGACTGAGTCACTAAAACTTCTCCCAAATACGTGGAGGAACAGACTTTATGCATTTTTTTTTTGTCACTTCAACCCTTATTATTTCCTCTGCTTTGAAATGTAACAGCAAAAACACGTTTTCACATTTTAACTTGTTTTACATCATTTTAACATTTTTTAAGCTATACATTCTCTGCATGAAAACCAATAAATATGTTAGTGTGGAAACAGACTAGAAAATTTCATTATTCTAGCAATGTAATTCATGAGAATCTTTCATATGTAGATGACTTATCAGTGATCCACTTGGCAAATTTTCTGATTACCGCATTTGCACAGACTACACAGCATTCTTGGATTCAGTCCAAATTTAAAGAGATCAAATTCACTCCTTTTATGAAAAAGCGCCAGTTTTAAACATACATAGCTGAAAATGGAAAGCAGCCTTAGGAATTAAGTGGGGTTTTATGCAGCTGAATTGAGACATACTAGAAATAAATTAAGTTCAGTGCTGAAGAGCATTTTAAAGCATCCTAGCCATTACACAGGAAGCTGGATGTAGTAACTATGAAGCTTTCAACCCAACTGTATCTTTGGAAAAGACAAGATTTAATATCACATTAGCTCATAATTTTTTTATTGTATTTGGTAACTCTGCTGGAGCACAGATCCTGCTTATTGCTTTGAAACATACAACATTATCATTGAGACCTAGATGCTTATCTAGAGTTCTTAGTAGCCAAAATTAAAAAGATCAAAGGGAGGACAGTAGGAACAAAGGCACATGGTTAATTTATAAAAGTATTTACAGGGTACTTGAACACTTATTTCTATCTACTAGAAATTCATTCATCTTGAATTAAAAAAAAAAAGAAAAAAAACAGTTTAAAGGAGTTCATCCTAAACAGATGTTCTCGAGCAGTATAAGCAGAGAATCTCATACACCATCAAATTATTCCAATAATTAAACTTCTCATTTTGAATATGGACTTTTCAAACACTAAAATTAATTTTTTTTCTTTAAGCAATGTGACACTTTAGTGCAACCCTCTTCAAAGACTGAAGCTGGCACAGTTAAGGCAGTCTACTAACAGTGTTTAAAATTCAGCACACAGTGTTTAATCATTGAGGTGCCTCTCTCTATTTGGAAAGCTGTCTCTCGACACCATCATCCTTCCAGTGCTGCAGTTTCAAACACAGCATGTTTAAACACCGCAGTTCTTGCAGTGTTTGCGCTTTTTGGAGGTGGTAAGGGAGGAATCTAACATCTGTTAGCTCCAGAAGCAACTCTGCAGGATGGGTAACATCCCCTAGTTGATGTGTAGCTTTACTGCATTCTGTTCCATCTTTCACAGGCTGCCAACAAAATGCTTCTAAAACTACACCAGTTACATTCAAACCTATAAAGCACCCTGTAAACCCTGGTGCTGTAATGTGCACTCCACTCATAGTTTTTCAACACAGTCTGCTGCCAAAAGCAAACTAATATTCCTAGGATGGGTTTTGATTTTTCATAGAAGTTCATTGATGCACGTATTCAAAAAAGCCCAAACCCTATCTGAACAAATCAACCAAACTTCAAGGGGACTTCACACTGATTTTTTTCCCATACTGACTTGAACTCGCTATTTTGAAAATATTCATGACTATGGCAGAGAATTTTACTCTAATTGTACGGAAATGGTTTCTGTTAAACTTTAATGAGGCTAGAACAAAGGTGACTAGTGCTGTCTATCTACAGCTGATAAATTGGGACACCAGAACTGACTCGGATCATTAAAAAATTCCACAGGAGGAAAAAACGAAATATAAATAACTGCATAGTATGTGATCCCTTTTATTCACCAAAGCTGCCCATGTTTATCCCAGATGGAAGACAGCAGAACAGCTGCTCAGCATTCAGATGCAGGTGTGTTTAGTGCTTGCTGTAACATCTTTCCATCTTGCATGTTGTCACATCTCTTCAAAGCACAATTACAGAAGTGGGAATGAAAAAAATTAGAGAAAATAGAAAAGTGGTTTCAGACAGATCAGTATTTCTCAAATTTTTCATTTGAAATATTAAATTTATTTATAGTGAAAGTCATCAGAAGACCATTCTCCTGGATTTAAAATATTTTGTTTTCCTCTTTGGAAAAAAAATTAAGAAAAAAGAAAAACAAACACATTACTAAAACCACAGATGCTGTGGCTTTCCTGCCCGCACCTCTCTCCTTACATATGTCCATACTGATGACAGAATCAGTTCAAATAAATCTAATCACTGTCTAAATTAACAGGGTTGTAGTCAGGGTCATCCTCTTCATCCTCCAATTCTAAATCATCCATTTCTTGGAATAAAGATTCATCAACCTCCACATTGTTTCCAGCTGTAAGGAACAGAAAGATACTTTATTTTCATGCAACAAGGAAAACAGTAACAACAACAAAACACACAAGACTTTTTCATATTAGTTCTTCAATGTTGGTAATTGCTAACTTACTTGGTTTTTTATACATCAAATAGATATGGAGAAGTAAACGCCACATTTTATCTTTTTAGGGCTAAAGTGAAGGTTTTTTTTTCCTTGTATCAAAACCCGGTCAAGAGAAATGTCATGCAGGAATTAACTGGGAGCCCAAAATCAACAGTTACGTTTGCCAGAAGCAGAGAGTCTCTCTCCCCAAGACAAAGTAGGAGCTCAGGGGCTCACAGCTGGAATAATTACTACCATCCCAGTGAAATAATAAAAAATATTATAAAAATAATATCATAAAAAATTCCTTACGCACCATATGCTGACATACATACATTTGCTTTCCGATTTAAATTTTACAAGCAAAATGAAGCTTTGCCTACTTTCTCATTTTCTTCTGAAAGAGATGCTGAGGAAAAAGAGACCTGAGGAAAAAACTTGAGGACTCCTGCTATTTTATGTATCAACAGTGACATCTTCTGGCCACCAAATAAATGTTCTATTATTTCACTGGATTTCAAAGTACCTTTACAAGATAATGCCATTATCCTCTGAAAATTAGTAGTACACTCTGCCGTAATATTAAAATAGAATTAGTAACCTGTTGCATCTATGAATGCAACCAGCACTAAGAATGGGAGTTTTTGTTCACCAGTAGCAACAGGACTACAAATAAATGCATTAATCCCAAATTATCTGGGCACAGAGACCAGGTAGATATCTGTTCCTCCCTTGAAGCAGCCAAATATACCATCAACAAACCATCTTCACTTTAGGTATTTTGGAGGAAGACAAGATTAAACTATTCCCTGTAAAAGAAACTAAACTTCCCTATTACTACCATTTCAAGTTCATACTCACTGACATTCATAAACTTTTTTTTTAATTGTTACTTGCAGAGAAGAATCTTGGCTCTCTTCCACCTGTGTTTTGTGATACCAGTAGATATCATGCAGCTGCATTAAAGAACTCTCTTACCTCAAAACTCAGATATTTTAAACTAGGATACTAAAAAGTGGTACAGCAAATTAAATGGGTGTATTACTGTAAGTAGTTTTATATGCTTTATCTCCAACTGGTTTTCCAAGTTTAACATTTTTCTGGCACAGGCTTACAAATTTTCATCTGGCACCAGGTCAGTATTTTAGGTAAGGTAACGGGCACATCTGCACAAATTGTGAAGAAGGTTGCACAGAAGCAAATAGCATTTATTTTGACCTGCAAGATGTTTATTATTGGTGTTGAGGTTCAGAGAGAAGGTAAAGTCTGCCCTTGAAATCTGGGGTGAGAAGGCTGGCTATTAGAAAAAAAGAAAAAAAGCAAAAATCAGGGTTGAGTTGGGGTTTTTTATTTTGTTTTTGCTTTTCTTTTTTTGGTTCTGCTCCCAGTCCATTCATTTGAATAGAAGCAATGGAAAGAAGATCAACTCAACAGCAAGGCTGCTAATAAATACACTTTCTCATCTTGAAAAGGTTTTGTTTTTGAGAAAAGTTAAAATCACTTCTGTTCACTCTGCAAAACAGTACTTCTTGGAAAGTTCTTCCAATGTAAAAGCGATTCTGATGTAAGATGTTAAGTCAGAAAATTTTGACCTATTTTAAGCCACTGCCTTTCAGCTGTGGAATAAAATAAAAATTTACCTTCCTCCAAGAACTGGATGTCAGAGGTGTCAAGGTTGTGATCCATTTCAAACAGCTGTTTACCTAAAAATAAAATAAAAATAATACATAAGCAAGTACAGTTCTGAAACAATTATCAACTTAAGACAACAATAGTCAGGATATGTATTTTAGTCTTCTCAAATCAACCAACAGTTGTAGGCTTTTTTTTTTTTAACTGCTCATTTCTGTAAGCTCCCCTTTCTGTTTTTCTTTTTTTTTTAATTCAGCCAGGATTCATCCACACCAACAAGCTTCCTCCTCTTACATGTGAAATGGGTCACTGTACTGTTATTAGGACTTTAATAATGGCGGCAGAAAAATTTATACCCCACAGCCTGTGTTCAGTCCTTATCACTTTAGTCTTCATCTTGCATTCCACAAGAAATCCTCTGTGGGAACTGGGAAGGAAATTAGCTGACTCCTCCACCTTTTTCCACCTATTCTCCATTCAAAGAGTAACTTGGATCTAGACACAAATCATCAGCTCCTACACACAGACACACAGAGCTGTGAAGGCAACATCCCAGAAGACAAAGTGAAGCCTTTCTGACTGGGAGGGACAGGAAGAAAAGCTCAGGACTCTTTCCACATAAATCACCTGTCTTCCATCTACATTTGCATTGCTTATGTAAGCTTTCACAAACAAGACTGGTTGGTGTCCATGGTAATACTGGAATTACACTAATAACATCCAAGAATAAGTCTGGTTTTGGTTTTGTAAAGGGAAGCTTCTATAAACTACATTTGTATAGAGGAAAACAGACACCATATACTAACAATACAAAACCAGAAGCCTGATTTCTGTTATCTCATCTTTGCAGATTCCCAAATGCATACCCTTCAGAGAGGAATCAAGCATGTCCCCTGTCCTGTATAGCTTTTAATGAAACTAATTACCATTAAAACTTCCATCTCTGTCAAATGTCATCAAAACTAGCCAGAAGTGAGGAGAAAACAGAACAGTGATACAGCATGACCACATTGTTTTTTATGTTTTTTCAGGTCATCAGGTTAAAAAGTAGATTCAGCATCCCAGGACAGCCAGTTCAAAGCTAAGCCATGCAGACTATGGAGCAGGATGCCAAGACCTATCATCTGTGTAAAAATTACTTTTAGCCTTGTCATTATAGTCTGATACCACTGCAGACACCTCATGACCAATATTAAAACATACCGCTTAGCTTATTTTTGCCCGCTTGTTCTTCTTCTTTCATCTTTTTCCTTTTTATTTCTAGGAGCTCTGCATCAAACTTGGCTTTCCAATTAAGGAAATTCTCAATGGTAACAGGAGTGCCATGAAAACGTTGCTGAAAGAACAGAAAACAAGGCTGAAAACACAACTTGCAAAGCTACAGCTGAAGAAGAGCATTCTCTTAATTATTTAAATTACAACACTCCAGAAGCACTGCTTGCTGTGAAGTATTCTGAGAATTAATCCTAATCCTGAGAATATAGAAGGAACACATTCTTATGTTTTTTGCCATGGGACTCTCCCTTCAGAGAACTATACTGAGGTGGAAACTCTCATGGGAGACCTCTGTGTACTCCTTCTGGACTTGGAGTGCAATAGTTCACAGCTCCCCACTAATACAGGTTATCTACAAGTAGGCAGCACTTCTTATCAACCCCCTAAGTGCAATCTACACTGAAATATTGTCCATTAAAATACATTAACCCTTTTATCTTGTTGAAACAAGGGATTTTTTTCTCATATATTTCTTGGCCATTTTCAGAAATACAGAACCTTCCAAGTCCCATCACTCTCCAGCTATTTCTCAGCAAGTGAGTGAAGACTCACTAGCTGGCCTTATCACAGCACAGTCCACAAATGGTGAAACTGTTCTATAGGAGGGCAAATCAGTCCTGATGACGGGTCCCACTGCTTCCACCCTATCCACTCAGTCTACCAAGGAAGACAGCCTTCCTCAAACCATGGAGCCTGTGTGCAGCATGACATATTCTAGCTTTTTTTCCTCCCCATTCCCTCTTGCTCCCCCTTCTTCCAGCAAAGAACTGTCTATAGCAAATCTGATTTCATTTGGGAAAAATCCCTGCCTTAGGAAGTAATGCTAGAGGGGACTGTGAACATGCAGTTTGACTCTAAAAAGACTGCTTGTGGTTAAATGCCGGACTGCTTAAGAAAAAAGGGGGGGAAAAAAGCTCACTTAAGTGCATTAAACAGTCTTCTTAAGTTTCAATTATATCATATTTGGGATAGCTGCTCCTTTCCCAGTGCAACTGAGAACTGGTCCCTGCATCAAACCAATGTATTTTAAAGAAGCTGGAAATTTTTTTAGTTGAAAACATTATTTTACATACTTTCTCTTCTTCTTCTGCTTCTCTTTCTTTTTGTTTCTTCTCTTCTTCTCTTCGTGTTTTTATTTGATCCACTATTTCATTTAATTTCTCCTGTACTGCTGAGACTAGAGTGAAGATCATTACCATTCCCAAATTTTCTTCTGCCTACAACACAAAGAAGGAACTTCAAACAGAAGAACCTGAATGCATAAATATGGTTAGAAAGCAGGATGTTGGACAAATGCAGAAGGCACAGCTGACACATTCTGCACCAGTCTCAAAAGCTCACAGTAAAATTCAAATTCAACGGGCCAGTTAATCCAGCTAGTTATCCCCAATTGGGTGTGCAGCAAAACACAAAGATGAACGTCTGTGTTCAGGTTATCAACACATTATA
Source organism: Platysteira castanea (assembly GCA_013397175.1). Classification (NCBI taxonomy): domain Eukaryota; kingdom Metazoa; phylum Chordata; class Aves; order Passeriformes; genus Platysteira; species Platysteira castanea. The sequence continues at coordinate 529,978 of VYXC01004299.1, read as the reverse complement.
GACATTTTCTGAAAGGCTTTTTCATTAATAAAACAAAACCTACAGTAGAAACACAACTCTTAAAATTTGCATATCATAATCATAAGAGATGAGTCACTCAGAACCTTTCTTCTGCAACAGTTTATTCCTTAATTCTCTTACATGCTCCTTTGAAGTGAGAGAGTTTCCCAGGAAAACCAAAAACATCAGCTGATGGAAGGAAGGTTATATGAAGTAAACTGAAAATGAAAAAATGCCCACTGAACATATTAGGGCAATTTTAAGGCAGCGAGACCTTGTAAGGAATTCCTGAAACCAAACAAGTGCTTCCTTCTTTCCTTCTCTCTCTGCACTCTCACTGATCCCAAAGGCTGATGAGATCCACCCCACCCTCCAAACAGTTATGTTATTAAAAAGAATCAAGAATCAGCGTGGCATTTTTTAGTATTTCCAAATAAAACGGAGGTGGCTTATTTTCACAAATACTACATACATACACACAGTTAAACAAATTCACCTTAAGCTAGAACTGCAGAAGAGGGGAAACCCTAGTGCACTTCCATTTCATTATTCTATGTTATTGCATACACTGAATTACCCCTATATCTTACTTCATTAACATAATTTCCCCTCAGTAATGTCATTCACCAAACTCAAACCTCAAAGTCAGTCCCTATGGTATGGAACAGCTTTCAGATCAGTAGCAGATACCTCACAGAACAACTGATTTGAGAGAGAAATTCCAGCCAAAGTGTGAAGTGGTATCAAGCTGTACCAAGATATTCCATCTTCCTTACCTGCTGCTCTAGCAGTTTTATTATGTCCATGACATCATTATCATCAAGATTCTCCTGTGAGACAATTTCATACAGTGGAGTTTCATCGGGGTATTTTTCTCTATAAGTAAATTTAAGGGTTGTTTGGACAGCTACAAGATAAAAAAACACATATTCTTATGGTGATAACTGTGTATAACTTTAATTGTATGTTTTTCTACTGCATCAACAGCCTAAAGATTATAGAATATAAAATATTATTGCTTTTAAGAAACAGTCTTCTTACACAGATGTTAAAACAATATGAACAGATTTAAACATAACCCAAGAGTTCAAAGAAATTAAGAGGATGAAGTTTACACTTGCACAAACTATTGAAACCTAGTAATGTCTGAAAAGCCTTTAGGAAGACTGAAAAACCTCCTGTGGTATGATGGGTACTAGAGCAGTAATCTCTTCTCCCTCATATTCTGGAAGCTGGAAAAATTCTAAAAGCTGGAAAATGGCAAGAGTCCTAACAACAGAACTAGAGAAAATCTCAGCATATTAACACTTCAAATTCTGTATGCCTGGCTGGAATATCAACCTCTGTGTTGTGTTCCAGGGCTCCACACTGTGGAGAAAGACACTACATCCAGTAGAAGCTATTAAGGAGAGAACTACCTAAGAAAAATGCACTCGATCTGAAGCTGCCCAGAGCCAGGGTAACATGGAAACAAAGCAAAAGAAAATCAAGTTCCTTTTACACATCCTCCCAGAATACCAGGGAGAAGCTTTCCTTTAGTTCCAGACTCACCGTTCTTGGCAGCACAGCAGTCTCTTCAACACAGACACCTGCTCTAAGCAGGACTTACTCCTTTAAAACTAAATAAGACAGCGCCAGTTTACTCCTTCTGTTATAGTATCCAGAATAGCAGCTTTCGAACTTTCTTGGAGCAAGGCTTGCTTACAACCTGCCCACACAATTGCTGGTACTTAACGAATACACAGGGACTTGGGACCCACAGCCTTATGCTCTGGAACTGTTCCTTCAGGGCTGCACATTCACAGCACACAGACTCGACTCTCCCACATGGCTGGCACAAACACAGTTGCCAGAAAAAAAATCCCCCCACAACATGTCTGTAAGGCACTACAAGGATGATGACAACCCATACTTTTTGAAGCTACGCTACAAAGCCTTTGAGATTCAGCAGAAAGCAGTCCTAAAATGAGAGAGCATAACATTTCTGCAAACTGAACAAGGATCACCCAAATCCTTGAACTGTATTTGCTAAGGAATGTTTGCTGTATCAGGCCCCTACAAGGACTTAAGTGGAGGTATACATAGCTGTTGGTGATAGAATTAGGTTTAAACATCTATAGGAGAAGTTGCTGAGTAAGACATGACCAACTTACTTTCATCATTTTCTCCAGCTTCAGATGTCACAGTGATTGTGAAAGTTGTTGGCTTTTCTGACAATACTGTTCAAAAGAAAAAAGCAAAAGTAAGGGAGAGAGTCCTTAAATCAGATGATTACTTCTTCACATCACTAAAACTGAACTTCTCAAGGACTGATGAATAAGCTCTTCATACAGTATTTAGGGCCTTTTTAACTTATTAATACACACTTTTCAATTAACAGCTATTTTCCATAAAACTGAACTTCTCAAGGACTGATGAATAAGCTCTTCATACAGTATTTAGGGCCTTTTTAACTTATTAATACACACTTTTCAATTAACAGCTATTTTCCATACGAGGTGTGTGATGCCTGGAATGCTCCTTGAATGAGACCATACATCATCAAACAATACCAGAAAGTTTCACTTTCAGAAAACTTTCTCTTCTGGAAGTTTCACTGTTCAGAAAGTGCAAATGAAATCGAACGACTTCTGGTGGCACAGTGACTGTGTGCAGGAAGCTACCAAAGCTAATTTGCTTTACTGAGCTAGATGTGTCTGATGAGCATCCAGTGCACTCTTGACCCTGGACTATTTTTACGGTATGCCTGCACCTATATTGAAGACAGCTTAGTGTAAGAAATGCTACTAACCAAGCAATGTACTAGAATAAAAGTGTGTGAATTAGGCAGCTAGGAGACAGACAGCACGCAGCTGTTACAGACAACACAACATAGCAAGAGCTATGACCTGGGTTTCACAGGCTAAAAACCTCATTGCACAGTTGTGGGTTGCAGACCACATCCTCATCTAAAGACTGCTCTGCATCACTCCTATAACCTATGTCCAAATTAGTGTACATACTCTCAATGTATCAACTGAATTCTGCCTAATTGCTAATGTACTACTACTATCTTCATTCCTCCCTCTTGGACATAAAAGCATTAAATGAGTGAACAATAACTTTGAGTAAGCATCAGAGTAGAGGCTGTATAAAGAATATTTCTTCCACATCAGTATCAGATATCCAGCATCCCCAACTACCAGAGATCAATTTATATACCTTTAAGTAATCTTTAACATAAAACTGGAGATGCAAAAAGATTTTCAGGTTGAAGCAATGGGCAATTGTACTTGGGAAATGTCTGTGTGGTGAAGTTACTGCCAAGTAAGATGCTGCGAAACTCTAGGCAGAGTAGATACTGTGCAGGAAGGAAATAGAAAATGCCCCGATTTTTCCACTGTTACTATTCTTTGGATACCAAATGCCCAAAATCATGTTGGATTAGCTGGCATAGTAGATATTCTTGATTGTTTGATGGTAAACTGAAAATCCTGAAAAACTGATGAACCAATGTATCCACAACATGAAAGTTTCAGCAATACAACATGCTGCATCAGGGAACCAAAGCCTGCCTTTTTTCCATCTGCAATGGAATAAGGCAGGTAGTGGCAATACATTTACGGAGGAAACAGCACCTTCAAGCACCCCAAAACATCCCGTGCCTTACGGTCGCCACAGGCTTGTTACCGGAAAGGAAAACCGGTGGGCACACAAGCCGATTCCGCGATTCCCACCTCGGGCCGCATCTTCTGAAAGGCTTCTCCGAAGAGCATCCTTCCNCGCCGCCGCCGCCGCCCGCGCCTGCGTTGTCCCGGCGCCGTCCCGGCCCTTCCTAGCATGCCTCGCGCTGGCGATAGGCGGGGATGCCGCC
>VYXC01004299.1:515376-526120 GCA_013397175.1 Platysteira castanea | reverse complement strand
CAGCACACGGGACCGGCTGCCCACGCCGGGCCGGCTGCCGTGCCACGGCGCTAAACGCGGCAGGGGCAGCGCCCTCGCACCGGGCCACAAGCGCCATCAAGGGCTCCGCTATTCCCGGCCAGGGAAAGCGAACCGACATCCCGACACCCACCCAAGCCGCGCGGCTCCGAGCCCCCGCGGGACCCGCGGCAGCCCCGGCGCGGCCTCCCGCTCCTCCCTCCGCACGCCGGCTGCGAGCGCGGCCCCGGCGCGGCCCCGCACCCGTGAATGAGTCCGGGCAGATGGACTCCAGCGCCTCCCGCTCGTTGCGCTGCTCCTCGCTGTAGTCGGTCATCGTGGCCCGCCGCCCACGGCCATGGGCCGCCCGCACCGCGAGGCCGCCACCCCTGCCCGCCGCCGCCGCCGCCGCCCGCGCCTGCGTTGTCCCGGCGCCGTCCCGGCCCTTCCTAGCATGCCTCGCGCTGGCGATAGGCGGGGATGCCGCCCCTGGGCTGGGCTGGGCTGCAGCGGCGGACGGAGGGAGGGAGAGAGGCGGTGCAGCTGCCAGCGCGGGAGGGCGGGGACAGGGAGCCGGCCTGGTGCCTCCCGGGTCGTCTTCGCAATCGCGGTGCCCGCTCCCCAGTTAATTCCAGCACTCAGCTCCGGGCAGGATGGGCCGTACCTGGCGTGCAGGAGCGATCCTGCTGCCATCCCCCACGCTGCTTCCCCGCCCCTCCCGGGGCAGAGCTGAGGTTGGCAGTCCCTGTGTTACACAGACGAGTTCACCCTTGGACCTTCTTCCCTTGAAAATTTACAGGGATCAGCAAACGGAAGAGGATTCAAACCCGGCGCTCTAGGTATTGCGTACGGGTACCGTGAGGGCAGCTGAATGCCATTCCTGCCAGAAATTGGAGGTGTATTTGATGAAGCTGGTGATCTGCAACTTGAAGTTAAACAGCACCTGCAAACTTCCCGGGAAACGTTCACCGTGATTTCAGAAGTCCCGTCACATCGGCGGCATCACCATGACGGATGTGCAGAACAGGAGTTGTCAAGGCTAACGAGCCTGGGAGCTGCCATGCTTTGGGGGTTACCTGCAAGGATGAATCTAAGACTGTCGAGTCTTAAAGGCTCTTGTTAAACAACAGCAGACCCTGATAGGTACTTGATACACAGAGTAGTTTTAAGGTGCATCAGGTTCCTGGCTCCATGGCTGGCAGTTTTCCCAAGGATACGTACTATAAGCCCAGGGTTTCCAGAAAACTTTTACCATGGACATAAAGAAAATAATTTTCAAGTGAGCAAACTGGAATTCTAAGTTGATTCTTAGGTAAGATGACTCATTTTAGCTGGCACAGTTTGACTGTTCAGCTGTACTAACTCAGTTTTGTCTGTAATCATGAATTCATTTGAAAGCCGTGCCTTCACTACCAATCCATGATATGCTTCGAAGAGCAGATGAATAAAGGGAAATACACCCAATCACTTAAAATACTACAGCTGTAGTGCTATGGATTACTATATGCTAACAGGGTGATAGTGTCCTAGTCTATTGGCAGGCTGACTTCACAGTGACAGATACAGTTAGTATTTCCACTCAGTATTTTAAATTATATACTATTAAGAAAAATACAGGGCAAATAATAACCTGGGCAAAATCAGAAAGCATGAAGCTTAATTTAAAAATTAGGTGAACAGGAAATTAAAAGAATTTTACAGCTCACTCTTAACTGCAAATATTGCATCATTTTATAGCAGCACTGTAAAACAATAGAAGAAATGGAAAGAATTCACATAGAGAAAAGACAGCAGTTTTTTGTCATTTGGATCCAGACATCAGCATAGGGGTTTTTTATCAAAACTTTCAGATACACAAATCAGTTGCACGTGTTCCAGATCAGTGTTCCATCTTAAATAAAAAACCAAAAGTATTTTTTAAATTAAATCAGAAGTTGTGCTACTATTAGAGGTACTTTGTTTCCTAAGGAGTTCCACTGCCTTTTATTAGGTTTGCATGGCCAGATTTTGGTAGCAGGAGCACTACAAGGGTGTCTTCTGTGAGAAGCTGCCAGAAGCTTCCCCTGTGTCCTACAGAGCTGATGCCAGCCAACTCCAAGAGGAACCCACCAGTGGCCAAGGCTGAGCACCATCAGCAATGGCAGCAGCACCTCTGGGATAACAGATTTAAGAGGGGAGGAAAAGATCCTGAGCAATAGAAACTGCAGTCAGAGTGAGAACATGTGGGAGCAACAGCTTGCAGACACCAAGTTTGGTGAAGGAGGTGCTGCAGGCTCTGGAGCAGAGATTCCCCTGCAGCCCGCGGTACAGCCCATGGAGGTGCCTGGTGAAACAGATCCACCTGTAGCCCACGGAGGAGCCCATGCTGAAGCAGGTGGATGTCTGTGGGAGACTGTGACCCCACTAAATAGGGGGCCTTGCTGGAGCAGACTCTTGGCAAGACCTGTGGTNACGGTACAGCCCATGGAGGTGCCTGGTGAAACAGATCCACCTGTAGCCCACAGAGGAGCCCACGCTGAAGCAGGTTTGCTGGCACGACTTGTGACCCTGCAGGGGACTTACCCTGGAACAGGTGGGTCCTGAAGGGCTGCACCCCATGGAAGGGACCCACACGGGAGCAGTTCATGAAGAAGTGTAACTTCTGGAAAGGACCCAAACTGGAGAAGTTGGTGGAGGGCTGTCTCTTGGAAAGAGGTATCCCATGCTGGAGCAGGGGGAGAGTGTGAGGAGCCCTTCCTCCAAGGAGGAGGGAGCAGCAGAGACAATGTGTGATGAACTGATTGCAGCCCCCATTCACTCACACAGCCCCTGTGCCACTGGAGGAGAAGAGAGAAAATTTGTGAGTGGAGCTAAGCCCAGGAAGAAGGAAGGTGGTGGGGAAAGGTACTTTTAAGATTTGGGTTTGGTTCTCATTATCCCACTCTGATTTCATTGGTAATAAAATAAACTAATTTCTCCAAGTGGAGTCTGTTTTGTCCTTGACAGTAATTGCTGAGTGAGCTCTCCCTGTCCTTATTTCAACCCTTTTCTTATATTCTCTCTCCCCTATCCAGATGAAGAGAAGAGTCTCAGAGCAGTTCTGGCTCCTGCATTTTCTAGTAAAATGTACGAAATAATTACATATTTCCACTTCAAGACCCTGGGGTCATTTATTAGCAGCAAATAGCATCCTACGGTGTAGCATATGGCTTTGGAGCCCGCATGTATATGTGTACATGGCAAGGCAGTACAGGAAGCATTAAAGAAATTATGGTATGTGTTTCCCTCTCCCTTAGAGTTGGAAACATCTGCAGAGGGAGTTAGAGAGGAGATGAGTAATATCACATCATACCAAACTGACTTAACACAAAAACATCATTAAGCCTTCTTTCACAAAATTCAGTAGTTTTTAATCACAGTAATATTCATGGGCCCAGTACATGTATAAATTACAAGTTTACAGAGGCAAAGCAAACCCTTCTGCACAGACTGAGATTTTTCCCATCCTCATTTTCTATTTTTACAGTAGGCAAGCATACAAACACCTTAGAGACTTCGAAGTATTTCCAAAAAGGAGACTGACCTTGCTATTGCTTTCAGCCAGAATACATTTCAACTCAGTTTGCCGTATGTCAAGTGTTTGTTCATGCAGCTGCTATATGTTACACACCTCCACCATGTGCCTCAGTGGGGGTTTTAATGTCCTTATCAGAACTTAAAGTTCTCTCATCATTGTATCTCAAGTCAGCCTTTAGTGATAAAATTTCCCCATATGTTTCCTATGTGCTACTGTAGTCCCAGACTTAACTAGTAGTTAGCTCAGTGTAGTTTAGTTACATAATGCAAAAAAAAAAGTGGAAGAGGAGAAAAAAGTCATTTCTGCTAGGTGTCACTAAGGAAAAGCTGGATAGCTGCCCTTGCTTATACAGAATGGACCAATTCATAGGAGCCAATCAAGGTCTACCTAAAGATGCTTTTAATGGAAAGAAAAAAAAATAAAAAAGCATTTGCAAATAACTTTCTCAGTTAGCACAACTATTAGAAAGCAGAGAGCTGAATCTTGAAATGGCCCACCCTAATCTAAGCATAGATCACCACATCCCACAGGAGTCAAAATGCCACCAGTAAAAGGCATCCGTAAGCATTTGCTAAAGGACTACATTAACAAGATGCATTTGCTCACATACTTTCTAAATCAGTGTGATACTGTATTGGAAAGTTCCAGAGCAGCTCAGGTCTGATACAAAGCTAGACAGGTTCCTGCTTTTCTGCAAAGTACTGTTGAGGCTTGGATCTTCAGAGCTGTGTTATGATCCCAGCATCTTCATCAATCCTTAGATATTTTCCATTTGCACGCTCCTTGAGTGCCCAGTCATGGAGGAGGCTGTAATCATAGTGCTCCTCATCCACTCGTTTTAGAAAGGCCAGTCCAGAAATGGCTTGCCACTCCCTGAGAGATGGGATACGAATTTCCTTTACATTCCCACCTCCTGGGACAAAGCCAAAGAACTTCTTCACATGCTGCATGGCATAGAGCCTGGAGTGCTGCTCCGTCGCCTCGTCAAAGAGCTCCTGCTCATTGTGGACGTAGCTGCTCCAGTATCTGAAATGCAGAAAGCTGAGTGGGGAGAAACAGCTCGCCAGGCAGTAAGAAAGGAACACAGTGATGACTACCACAGCAATCAGAAGCCAACCAGCCACCTTACAGAAAGAAAAAAAAAAGAAAGTAACTGTTAGAGCTGAAAATACTCAAAGTGGTAACTTTTGAGCACCAGAAAATCCATAAGATGGTCTTTACTTGCTTTTCCGAAATAATATCATTAACAAAGTATAAGCCTGGAAAGTGTCTGTTACCACCAAACCCAGTCCATGCCTACTGGAGGCAGCTATGTAGTAAAATGACTTGTTCCTGTCAAGTTTAAGAAAGTTCTCCTGTACATTTTTGGTATATTGCTTTCTCAGCTTTTATCATTAGAAGATAAACCATCTAATTCCTAGACTATATTAGCTTATAGCCTGTTTAAAAGCAATTTTCTCTGAAGTGACAACTTAATGCTTCCCCTATTATTCATGCAGTATGCAAACCTTTAGAATTGAGTCTGATCGAAAACCCAAGATTTTACACAGATTCACACGAAACTCTCACAGTCTTTTAGTCATGTTTCTTTTGCTTAAATGAAGAATCTTTATACCCTCCCTGGCTCTTGAACTTCCATTTGTCTTACCTGACAATACTTTTCAAGATACTACACAAGGAATATCCCCTGGTAGCAGGTAACAAATGGGACAACCAGAAGTAGTAGTTTATATACCTAAAATTCAGTTCCACTTGAAATAAAAAGTAGGCTTCAAAACACATAGAGATTTAGCACTCAAGACAGAGGATACTGATCTTGTTTCATCCACTTTGCCTGCTGAATTAGCTCCACCTCTCATCATCAGGATCACAGGCAACAGAAGCAACACGAATTACTCACTTGTGACTGGTATCTGAGGAGGAGGATCACTTCATCTCTCACCCGGGTCAGCTCTGGAGGAACTAGCTGACTGCAGGGAAACGTAGCCAGTATCCTACTGCGTTCACTAGCAGTAACATTGGGAGCAGCTCCATAGTAATAGACAGGGACATACTCACTCACAGCACAGATATAATATGAGCCATTTATCAGGGTGACCGCAAGCCACGTGACTGGAGCAACCAGTGCCCTCCCAGTGATGCTGCACAGCACAAAGCAGACCAGTTTGCACTTCAGCAACCGGTTTGATGAGGTCACCTTCTCAAAATGAGACCTTTTGCCCATAACCAGCCTCCAAGTCTGATTGTTCAGGGCATAGCCAACAATCAGAAGGATCAGTGCAGGCACTCCTAGGAAAGCCAGCCCATAGATGAGGTTCTGCCCAACATGACAGGGACAGCTGAATGTGAAAAAAGAGAAAAGCTGCTGCCCACCAATCGTCAATATTGCAATTATTGCATTGGCAATAACAACCTCTTTGCCTTTTAGAAAAGTTAACCACTTTGGAAGGAAAGTCATTTTAGATCCTATTCTTTTGTTTTAAGTCAACACTAGCTCTTAGTTATATTTAACTAGTATTAATGGCAGATCAGAATAAACACCAACAGCTTGAAAAGAATACCACCAAACACAACACCAAAAAACCCCTACTAGTCTTTCTCCTCCCACTAATTTTCAGTGGCTTGTTTGCTAGCTTTAAGTATGCTTGCAGACATCCACTGATGTGTTTTAATTGATTCAGTAATTTATCTCAGCTGTTCTGGAAAATTGAGCTTTTAGGCTGTTGTGAGCACTGCCAGCCCCTTGCTAATTGTCTGAAATTAACAATAAATTCCCCCTACCTTTTGGATGACATGCAGTGCTATCAAACTGATGGCTAGCCTGTCAGGGTTAATTGCAAGCTGTTTGTTAATCAACAGTAATAAGCAGAAACATGGCATGAGACTAGGTAAAAAAAAAAAAAAAGGAGCCTTCCAGCTATTCTTCATAAAAGAGCATCCAAACAAATCCTTGGCAAATGGACTGATTTTAAAATAAATGAATTATTTTGAATGCTTCCATTTTAAAATAAACTTATAAAATATTCCACAAGTTGCACAATATTTGGAATCCCAGAGCTGTTTGCATTTGATATCAGTTCTGGGGCAATTCATTGTCCAAACACTGGAATCTGAGATGTAGTTAGCTGCTGGATCATCAGGATTTTAGTGTTTCACCTGTAGGTGGCAAGAAGTCAGCATGTCTCTTTTCTTAACAGTGCTGAACGTTTCCTTTGGAAAGTTGGGTGGGGTTTTTTGTTTGGGGGTTTTTTTGGGTGTGGTTTTTTTTTTTTTAAATTTTGTTTTTAATAACATATATATATAATCTGCTATTCATTTCACAAAAATGTCAAGCCAGCTGGTATTTATAGAGCGTGCTTGTGGTTACAAGTTTTAAGATTTTCTGCAAGTATAATCAGTCCCATTCCATGGACAGAGATAGACATAAATTTTTCAATTACGCATTTCCAAAGCTGGCTGCTGGATATTGGGATATATGACCTGGGCTCTGAGCATCTCTAACAAATCAAACCTTAAGCAGGGGCCTGACAAATTGAAAACATTTCACTCTTGATGATTTTCTCTGGACCACACTTTTTCTATGGTCACGCTACCGAGTAGTTCTATGCATTGCATAACCTAGGCTGATCTGAATATGCAAATACTTGTGTTTAAGTACTGAAAAGTCTGACTGTCTGTCATACAGACATTCTCACCAAGAACAGGAAAAAAGTTAGCCCAAAAGTTTATGGGGAAAATTGTCTTCCCATTACAGATTTCTATTTCCAGCATGTGTGGACTTGGTTGTGTGATATAATAGTGTGATATAATAGGTTGCATAGCCTCTTCTCTTCCATTGCAAAGAGGGTTGCTAATAATAAGTTTAATCTCAAACAGCAGTTTTAGCACCCATGTTGTGTGCTTGGATGGCAGAGTAATAGCACAGTGAAATCCCAGAGCTGTCTGAAGATTGCCATTTTAAACCTTCATTTTCTTTCAGTATCACAGGATTTTCAGTAACTTTTTTTTGGTACTCCTGACATTCTATTTAAAAAAAAAAAAAAAAAAACAAACAGTGAAATAAACCTATCAGGCTATTACAAAACTATTTTATAGGAGTCTTCCATTATGCCTCAGTTCATTTTAAAATCTTTGATTGATTCCTTCTGAAATTTCTTTGGGAATCTATGTCTTATTTTGTTTATAAGGGAGGAAGGCTTCCCCAAGCATCACTTGTTTACTCAAGAAACACATTAGATGTGAAACTGAAGTGGTGTCCAACACTGAAATATTAATAGTCAGCCTGAGGCTGTTGAATGAGGCAATTTATACAATCAATACAACAACTTTGTACTTCTGCATTTTCACTTCTTTGGTATTTGCTTTCATGCGCTGCCGTAAATGATCCTGCTGGGTCATCCTATTACGGGACAAATTACAGGGTTGGATCCACTTAAGAGCTTGGGTGGCACATCAAACCTTTAAGTACTTGCCTTTGCAGAGGAACCCAGGGTCCCGAGGTAGACATTTAGGCTCTTTATCCAGTTCCCAGGAAGAGTTAGGACTGGATGCAATCCAAAATACCACTACCTGTGGTGACAGCCGGCTGGCCTGTGAGGCAAAAAGATGCTTATAGCTGACATCTGCGGCAAATAGGATACACGAACAAACCTTAGTCATGGTTTTGCTTTTCATATTGCAGAGCTCTGTAAGCTTGAACTCACTGCCAGTAACCTCACTTATGAGAAAAAGAGGTGTTTTTTTTTTTTAAGGAATTAGAATCATTTGTCATTTCTTTTAAAACATGGTTATTGGAAGACATATTTCACCTTCTGATACACAGCAAACAGTTTTTATTCTCCTGTTTGCTTTTTATTAAATAAAACAACCATGGCAGAATAGAGAGATTGGTTTCAGCTCTCTTCTCCACCTGATCTAGTAAAAACTCACTCACTCATCTCTTTCTTCCAAAAGCTCAATTATTATAAGTGATGTGATGTGACTATGCTGCAAAGAAGCTGTGTTCTCCAGCTTTTCTGCCATAGTTCTACCAGTTGTGCTTAGTTTGCCCACAGAGAGGATATTGATATTTATTGGATCAAAAAAAAAGACCAGGATTTTGTTATCTAATGTCCAGGGAAAGGTACAGAGAAAGAGGGAAGCGATCTTCTGTTTTCCATCTGAAGTTTGGAGGAGCAGACTGAATCCTGGTCTCTCTGGTCCTGCACATGTGTTTTCATCACTCAGCAGTCAAAAAGCTGATGTTCTGTGGCTCCTCTAGCTGCATTTTGAGTTCTATTTTGCATGGATGTCAAGCCTACCTGTGCATGTTAGAAAGCATGCTGTGAAAGTGCCCGTGTGACAGATTTCCTGTGGGAGCAGAGGGGAGCACTGCCTGTGCCCTGTGGTCTGCCAGGTCACCAGCTGGATTCAGGTTGCCAAGTCATTTTCATGGTCCCTTTGGCCTGGTTAAGGGAGAAGTTTCTCTCCCCATAACCAGGAGAAGCACTGATGAAAAAAATAATACGCTTTATGTTAAGGGAAGAATAGAAACCTGTTAATGATTTTTTGAAACTTACATATTTCACTTCAGAATTCAGTTGTATTTTATAGGCAAATTTATGAGATTTTAGGTCTCTGCAGAGAGAAGAAGGGAGGCATTCAAATCTCAAAACACTTTCATGAGAAACATAATCTAACCAAAGAAGTTTCAGCAGATCCAACTGAAAATCCTTCCCAGGCAGGGCACTACTGCAAAGTGACAGCAATAGCATTGCTTTATTTGGAAGCATGGTCAAAACAGCAACCACTCTGGACTTTTAGTAAAAGCACTTGTGTGTGATACAAGAAAACTGTGTTCAAGTTCTTTTTTTCACATAGCTTCAAAGCCTCAACACCTATCTTCTTGTGATTTGAAAGAAATTCTATTTTCTGTTAGAGAAAAATTAATACAAGGTCTATCCACCTGGAAAACAGAGAGCAAGAAAAAGCTCGACCCTGTATTATACTAATTTGGACACCCATCTCTTGTGGTTAATGCATTCTTGTTTTGGCTCAAAGAATTTTTTCACTTCTTTTTTTTTTTAGACTTTCTAATTAGGCAATACTAATTTATTATTTACTTCTATGTTGCACTCTGCTCTGGGATGTTCATGTTTGTGAGAATCCTTGGGCTACCAAAGAAATCATGTACTTACCTCTGCAGGTGTCAGCTTTCCCATAATAGCCAGTCCATTGCAAGAGACAGGGTGCTGGTGCATGCTTTTATTTCTGCTTTTGAGCTTCGGGATAGATTTTGTGGGCTTTTTTTGTTTGTTTGATGGGAATGAAGAGAACTGGTGTAGTCTAATGCTCAAGCAGTGTGCCAGACTGACCTTCTTGGGGCTGAAGGCTAAATTTCTTTCCTGGAAAACATGACAGAAAGGGAGGTGGAGGGTGATGCTAACTTTCTCATTATTCCAATTGCCTTGGATTACTTCTAAGAAGGATTAAAACAGGTTCAGGATTAAAACAAGTGCCAGATATGTACCCACCTCTATTCTTTCCACAGGGCTTCAAGACAGCCCACCAAGGACTTGTTTCCCTCACTGGAGCCATTGAATCCCCAGTTTGTTTGGAAACACTATTTCAGCTTCATTTTCTCAATCATGTGCAAACCTTTCAAAATGTAGCACATTCTACTCAATACGTAGCAAAATATGTGTGAATTTGCTTGTGTACACGTGGGCACGTGTGTGTTTTGCAAAGGATGGTGACGTGTCCTGACCACGTGTTGCGCTGTCTGGTGCACAGGGTTCCTTCACGATGATGGTATTAATAATGCAGGCTGAAGTAATTCATCCATATATTCTGAACCGGACAAATAAAATTGTGCTCATTTATGGGTAGCCTTAAGTGCTTTGCAATGGGTTCACTGAAGTTAAATTACACTAATGATAATCTTTTGCAATTTTTTTTTTAATGTAATGCAATACACTTTCTTGTGGAATATGGGATGACTCTTGCAATGTGAGGCATATTTGGTGCTTGTCGCCAGTTGGAGACAATTGGAGAAACAAACCCATCTCAGACTCAATTTAGAAATGCAAGTAGCTATCTACAGAATTGTTACGCCTGGCTTTTAAAATTTGTTTAAAGTACCTACAATAGTTTCAAATATTGTATACAAGTACAAAATAGAACAAGACTTTGCAAGACCGGAAGAGCAACTGC
>VYXC01004299.1:495509-515349 GCA_013397175.1 Platysteira castanea | reverse complement strand
AGGAAGAGGTATTGCATTGTAAAATTCTCAATACCAGTTCATTCTGTGTAAAATAAAAGCTGTTAGTATGACTAGCTTCACACAGAAAAAGCTGAAAATCTTTTTATCTGCCTCATTTTTCCTTGGTGAATTGTGTCGTAACTTTACCATTTTTTAAAGTAAACTAATCTTCCTAATCCCAAATGAATCACATCTGAATGCTTTCTGTGTAGAATCACATCTGAATGCTTTCTGTGTATCTATAGTAGTAAATATCTGTAGTTTTACTCTAGCACTGGATCTATTAGTTAATAAATTCAATAACAGCATGACGTTCAGAGGAGGCTATGTATTTTTACTCGCTTTCCTGAGAGGACTCAGTGGGAATGTATGTGTGGGTAAGTCCTATAAGGAATGACAACTACCTAATTAATTTCTAAATTCACCAGTGACCACAGTCGAAACTCATTGCAAATCTAAGCTACCATGTAGGCCAAATTACCACAGGGGAAAACAGACGAACTAAGCCTGGCTATTTATAGGAGGATATTAAGAAATAGGGGCTGTAACAGGTTAAGAATGATAGAACACCCCCTAGGAACATTGTTAATGAAAGCACCATTTGCACAAGCTGGCTGCTGTGGCAGGTACAGAGTTTATTCTTCTGGGAAGCTGAGTTCTCTCGATGTGTCCTGGCAGCTTTACACAAACATGGTGGTAGCAGTGCCTCAAAAGCCACACTTCCCCTGCTTAGGTAGACATTAACTCACCAGACTACAGCAGTCAGAGCTGGCAGAAGACTATAGCTTTTTTAGATTTAAAACAATCAATTTTTAATTACCTTGTGCAGCAGTATCTTGCAATTAGGTTGCTATTCTTCAGAGAGGAAGTTTTTGTTAGCTCTCCAAACACCGAAGTCTGATATAAACAACAGAATAATTTTGCTGTCCCTGAAAACGTAAGACCTGTGATTCCCTTGGGGCTGTCCTGTTTGACTACCCATGTCTGTTAGCTCTGTATTTGATTACAAACCATTCCTATGGACAGAGTGGTTATTTATGTTGTGGACAGTGGCAGATCTGTTGCCAGTCAAATTCCTCCCAAAGGGCTTGGTGCAGGCAGAGAATAGGAGGAGCATCAGCAGCATTAGAGACTGCAGCAAACACATCTCATGCAAAAGACAGAAGAACAGAGAGGAGAAAACTTAAGAGAAAGAGGAAATACAGTGATTGAGAGAAAACTATGCTGTTTGAGGAAGAAAAGATATAAACTGACAATCAAATACATCAGGAGCTACACAAGCAACATGTCTCGGTCACCAGGAAGAAAGCAGGAGAACCACAAAATAGTAAGACATTTTTGTAATGTGTTATTAAAATTGTGCATGGAGTAAGAATAACCTATTATTTTATTGATGCATTTTATATACTCCTATTTCTGAATGATCTTAAAGTACTGAAAAGATGAGGATAAGATTGGTGGTACAGGAGCAGAGCTGCTGGCAGCGTTTATGGCTACTATTCCTAATGCTGGGATTCTGTACAGGCTTGGGAAAGAGGGGCACAAAGTTTCTGGGGCTAAAATCTGTTCAGAAGCAGAGGTCTAAGTTCTTCAGGTGTTTATGGTCTAAGATATAAATGCCAGGTAAGTTTATGTATCTCTGTGGTTAGATAGTCATGCAATGAAACACAGGCAGAAGGAGATCTCTGTTCTGTGCTTGAATGGTTCAATCCACACAAACCTTTCTTCAGGAATTTAGAGCCTTAGGGGTTTCTGTATGGTGAATAGTGATTTTTGACAGGAATTGGGCAGTGGAAAAATACCAGAAGGCTTTAAGACAATGTGGTATCAATTTCTGAAAAGAGGGCAGACGTCTCCACTGGAAAAGAAATGGAAGAGTGTAATATAATTACAATTAATGTACCTAGGTTTATGGTCAAAAAGTATTCCAATGGATTGCAAGTGTGGCTGATAAATATGATTACATTGATGTATTATGCTTAAGTTTCTTTAAGGTAATTTTCCTGTTACAACAGAGACTTTTTGCTGAACAATAATAATAAAACAATACAGGACCTGTATGACATCCATATACTCCATTGAAAACTTGTTAATGAGAGTTTGGCCAAGAGTACAATATTATTTTAAACAGGAGTTATCACCAAAATGAGCTTGGAAAATGGTTCTGCCTAAGATTTTGAACAGTGACTTGTTAAAACAGGAACACTGATTAAACTCCAAACTTCTGATGCAAAGGATCAGGAAGAAGTCTTTCCAGCCAAGCTGTTCTTATTTTGCTAGTGTGATTTGTTCTATTATTTTTACTGCTATTCACTACTATTTTTCCACAGGCTGGAGACAAAAAGCAGCTCTGGTCTGATCACATGCCACAGGGCTGTAGTGCTTCCTTTAATTAATTCCTGTCCAAGAATTTTAGTAAGAGTCAACATTATCTCTGGCTTAAAGGCCAGCTTCTACTCCTGCTAAATACAGACAGTTCTGCAGTTCATGAATGTGATCTGGCAGGGAAGGGAGAGAAGGAAACTCTCTTCCAGACTGTTGCCACACCAGTACTTGTGGCAGGAAAAGTGCAGAGATAGACCTTCGGCATGTTCAATTGTTCTCCATGTTCCTTGGACAAGGGGCTGTAATCCTCATCCATCCCCTTCATCTTGTGACTATTCTTTACACTTGTGCTGGATTATAGTATTTTTTCATTGTTCTGAGCTAAATTTTTATCTACTTTTTACTTTTTTGGAGAAAGCAGCTAGTGATTTGAATCAGATCAACCCTACCTTTGTGAACTGTTGTTCCTGCTGCAAAAGGATTAGTAGCTCATTGCCTCTTTTACTCTTCCTGCTGCTGTTTGTCATTATTCTTGGATGGCACTTGACAGCATTTGTCAATCCAGCATACTTGCACTCATAAGATGCAAGAATGCACCTGATGGTAGTGACTCTGAGTATACCAAGAAATGGTACTTCTGACAAGCAAAATCCCTTGCAAACTCAAGTGAGGATCAGTATAGATTCTGTCACACTTGAAATGTGGATTTCAGTGATTATGCATCCATGGACAAAAGTTTCTTTATTAATGTAAATGTTATTTTCGTTTGCTTTTAATACAGCAGCAGCTCAAAACCGTGGAAAAGTTGGATTCTAGTTCACTTCATTTTTGATTTTCATATTTTCTGACAGAGCAGAGAACTTTTTGTACTCACATATGGGGCTTTGGTAGCCCAGCTGTGCAAGGACTATGAAAAAGATGAAGATGTCAATGCCTGTTTAGATAGAATGTAAGTACTGCTTTTAATGTTGAGTTTTAGCCATAATGCTATTTGTTTACGTATCTATTACCTTTCAGCTTTTTGTTTGTTATCTTACAGGTTCCAGCATTCTGTCTATGGTTACAGAGAAGACAGGGAAAAGGTTCAATATTCTGTCAACAGAAATAAGACTAATTTTTGAATTAAGATCAACAATTAGTTTTTAATTCTCTGAGGAAGAGTGTCAGGATTGTTTTCATGGCTTACACTTGCTCCTTGCTGATCCTTTAGTTATGCTAATTATTAATATAATCTTCTATATTTCATATCCGATATCCTTCACTGGGTTAGGGGCAAATGGGCCTCTCACCTTTAAAAGACCATACAGCAATGAGTGAGATAGCACAAAAGGTCAGTGAGTGTGGATTATTACACAGATAAACTCCTTGGAAAATGAAGATCTGATATTTACAAACCCTGTCATCCTGACTGAAATTCCTAGGCATTACTACCATAAAAGTACCTATATAATGGAAAATCAGCAAGAAACAACTTTTGAGCTGGATAATAAGAAGATATAGTAAGATCTTTGGCAGAACAATAAGGCTTAGGTTTCTGGGCAAACTGGACATGCAAAATGTATTTACAGCAATCGCAGTGGACAGAATACCCTGACCACTTTACTATTAACCTGAAAGTTTGCAAACTAGCTGTAGTCCAGTAACTATCCATGAGAGTAAATTTTTTTTAAAAATCATTGTTTGGGAAAAAAAAAAGAGATTTATTAATAAACTTATAAGGGATAACATCGCTCAGATTTTTTTTTATATTTGCCTCACATTCAGCTCTGGTGAAAATCATACGTTTAAAAAATGCACAGGTTTCTTTAAGGATGCCATGGTAGAAATTACTAGAGAGCAGTTTTTGAAGATGTGGAGGCATATTTTGCTCCTTATGTTTTCATTCTTGCAGTTGTTTCTATAAAACCTTTTTGTTTTGAGAAAGACTTAATAATATAATGACAGGTTTCATTAAAACAATATGTTCTTTACTTCTGTGATTATGAAAAGAGCCCAGCTCGAGAAAGAAACCTCACAGCTCAGCAGATGTGTGACAGGTGGGGACAGTGTACTTCTCTCTCTCTGTCTGTGTACATATATAGTCTGTAGTGAGAAGGGTGTTTTTCACCATACAGTTGCCAAGTAGCTGCTTACCAGTCTGTTGTTAATTTGACTTTGCAAATCTAAGGCATAGAAGTTGAAAAGTATCTATGTAGTCTATGTCACTAATACATACATTGCTAAATGCTGATTAAACCTTTGCCAATGTTATTGATATTGATACTTAGGCAACAGATAAATATTTAATTGTTTCTAGACACGACATACTGCAATTTTAATCTTCACGCTGCCAAACCCACTTTTAGGTCTTGTCATCACATTAGACATCAGATCACTGTTTGTCTTCTTGCCAAAGATGTTGTACACAAACCGGTAAGAAACTCCACTGAGTTCAGGCTGCTCCACTGAGGGTGTAGGGCCCCTGACAAACAAGCAGACACTGCCAACATCCACATAACTGGAAATGAAAAATTTCCTAAAAACATTTCTGAGCTGACTACCCATTCTTATATAAGATTTGTGTCGATCTCTTTTCATTTTTCAGAAAACGTTTGGAGTCACAGCTGTTTTGGACACTAAGAAGTTATTGACCTTTGCTAATGTGTCAGAGCTAGGAATGAGTATATGTTTTATAAAAATTCCTTTATCTTCCATCCCTTTTTATTTATTTTTTTTTTAAATTGTAGTATTTGAAATACAAAATGGAAGTGGTGGTGTACTGAAACTCTGTGTTAACTATCAACTTCTGGATTTACTTTTTATCAGCTAGTTAGATGAAGGGAGAGAACATGTTAGGAAACAAAGGCAAACAGGTAACTATGAAGAAAGAGTGGAAAATGAGGTGAAGAGGTAAGAGGAGAAAGTGAAAGAGATCAGGTGTGTGCATTTCCTATGGGTTCCCCTGGCTCCTGAATGCTGCAATGAGGGCACCCAGGATTGGGTGTCTATATGTACAGATAATGTACAGCCAAACTGTATAGACAACTCACATCATCCTTGCCGGGGGTATCACGCTTAAAGAAGTGTGATTCCTTAAATGACTACATGAACAGCAGTCCCACTGTGCTGCAAAATGTGGTAGAAAGAAGAATGTAGACCAGTAAAATCCGCTGCCATTAAAGTCACTCAATTAGGAACATGCAGCTGTTTTGCTGAGGAAGTGCAAGAGATGCATTAGGGAGATGGTAGGTGGAAAGAAGCTCCCCATTTTGAATGCTACCTTTCCTTGTTTCCTCCTTAGGGGATACAGCATTGGCATAAGGCTGATTGATGACTTTTTGGCTCGTTCAGCTGTGAAAAAGTGCCGCAGTTACTCTGAAACCGCAGACATGATTGCACAGGTAAATAAGGTTTGCATTTTCTAAAGCATCATCAGATTCAGTGGTTTTACCTTAGAATCATATATTCCTTTCCTTTTTTCTCTTCCTAGGAGCATAAGTCTTAACCATCTCATACAGATCTTAAACTTTGATATTTTTACTTCTGCCATTTGTCTCTTCTCATCATCTCCATAATTATCTTAAGTATCTTTTAACTTTAAATATTAATATTTAACTTAAAAATATTAAGCTGCAGGATGTCCTGCAAAAAGAAAAATCTCAGTGGTAGCAAAGAAGAACTGTAAGAAAGGGAAATGAGAGGAACATTTTCCTGACTACCCACAAATCTAATAATAAAATCAAAAAGATAAAATCAAAGCATGTACTTTCACCCACTTTGATGGAAATTTCCCTTTCATTGAGTAACTGTTCACACTTCTGTCAGACAAGAAAGACACAGGTTCCTAAAGCTGTACTTTTGCCCCCACTGGCAAGTTAGAATTCCAGAGAACTTCAAAGAGAAATTTAAGTACGAATGATATATAACAAAGTTCCTCCTGGTAAGCAGCTGAACTGAGGTAGAGGATCCATTGGAAACAGTAAGAACAGCTGAATGAAGCTGATGAGACAAGCAGCATTTCAATCACTGTTTTAAAATACACTGCCTCATTAAAAAAATTAAAGTAGGCTGCAAAATCACATTTTTGTTCACTTTTACATTCTTCTTGAGGTGGTATTGGTGCTTTATTTCCACATATATGTCAGATATCTGGTTTTCTGGGTCTTATTCCTCATAGTTCCCTTCTTTACAAATGCATTATTACAGTTGAACCATCATCCTTAAGTACAGGATATTCAACAGCAAAGTACACTGAGAAATTAACAATAGACACTATTTCTCTGCAGGTTGTACTTCAAAAGAGACTTTTTAAGAGAAGTAAAAAATTACTTGGAAAGATTGAAACAAACTTTAAAGTACCCAGAGTCCCTTTGAAAGACTATTTTTAGCAAACTGAAAGAGGAGTTCTGTAGTAGGAGTATAACATTTCTGAGGCAAAACACGATATGAACAGCTTTTCCACATTTCTTTGCAAAACAATTTTAAAATAATCTTCAAGCACATTTGTCTGAGACACATACCAACAAAACATATGTAAAGTGACCCAGTAAGTAACTGCAAATACTCTACTAAGTTTTTAGTTCAGAATCATGAAGCTGTTTACGTGATCTCCTCAACCCTTCAGCAAGAGTGTTCCCAGCCAGGAGAAAGTGCTTAAATACTTAACTGCACTGAGTCCTCAGAGGTATAAATCAGTTCAAAGTTAAAGTAATTAAGACAGTTAAGCAATTCAAGTAGTTAGAGCCAAACCTGCTGTTAACACAGCTGTTATCCTGCAGTCCTTTGGAAAACAAAGAAGTTTGTAAGATCAGGCTGTGGGTGTTCCCTGTAGAAATGGAAAGAGATGAAGCAAAAGAAAAAAACATAAAATGAGGACTACAAAGCGAGCTTCCCAGATTAAAAAATAAATACTGGAGGAAAGGTGCACCTAAGGCAGTGACTGGGGAGCTTAAAACCTCCACTACTGGTTCAGGCTGCAAAGTCTGGGCTTACTGCTGCCTTATGCAGGACTGCAGAAGGGCCAACAAGTTTGGAAGAGGAGGCAAAGTGAGCCCTTCTGCAGTGAGTTCCCATGGTGTTCACTGACTTCTCATGTTGGTCCTGTGACTTGGCATGGTTACAGCTGGGATTGAATTTAAAAAGAGATGAAACAGGACATGTAAAATTTTTCTCTATAATCCTGCAAAATCAGAATTTTAATTCAATTCCTCCTCATAGGACCTTGATATAATTGATCTGATTAAAAGAGTTGCAAAAAACAGCTTCTGGTTTTAGATCTAATCTGTATACTACCTTCTCTAGCACCAGGACCTGTTTGTGTGTGCCAGAGGTGGAAGCAGCCAGACCACTCTGGTCCACAGCAAGCTGGTGCTGGCTCACAGGCTCCACTGGTGCATTAAACAGTGCTGTGCCTAAGGACAGATCTGTTCCTGAAAAGCAGTGGCTGCAGAGATGGGCTTTATTTTGGACTCTCAGTACCCTGTGAATGCAGGAAGTGAACATCTCTGGAGCTTTTTGAAGACAGCTCCCTGGGGATGACAAGGGGTGGGGTAATCCAACCATGTCACCCCCCAGTCCACAGCTGTAGGACAAGAGAAGTGATTCCCCTTGTCATGGAAGGCCCTGCCACACAAGGTCCCTGTATATTGACATATGGCTGGTTTGAAGGTCTGACAGAAGCTGGCAGAATTTATGAAGCTGGTAAATGCTGGTTTTCAGATCTCAGCAGGGAGAGGGAAATGCATAAGCAGGGGGCTGTGCTAAGTAATACAGTCTACTGTGGTAGGCAATAAACAGAACATTGAAGTGCTGCACTGTGAAGAGCAAAGAAAAGTTCAGAAGAGAAGTTTGGCATCGGCGACAGACAGCAAGAGCTTCAATGCATCTTCCTCTTTCCAAACACTGACTGGAAAAATACTAAGAATGAAAAGTATGCTAGCAGAAATATTATTTTGGCTGCCTTTCCCCTTTTAAGCAGTTTAATTCTGGTCCTTCATTAATCTTGCTATTATGCCATCATGGTTTTAATTTTTCCAACAGTTTGTATTTACTTACTTGGTGTCATGACTGACGTATAAATTGTTTGGCAGTGAAAAGTCCCCAGTAGTATGTAGAGGGTCTGATAAGTGAGTGGCTTCCCAAATATTTCAGTGATTCTTGACTGTCTTTGAGCACCATCAAAATGTTAATGATTTTTATTCTTGCTGCTTAAGAGAGATGGAATGCTGGTTGAGACTTTGAAAAAGGGTCGTGATACATTTTTAATTCTGACTTCATAGATCTCATTTTCTTGTTAAGTAATACATAATGTCATAAAGTTGGAAGTAACATTTTCAAAAGTGAGATTTTGCTCTATATGGGCATAATTTTGGTGGCAAGCCTACGTACATGTCTAAACAGATATTCTTTTTTCTTCCATTTCATAGAAAAAATGAGACAGACTTATGGGACACAACTTTTAAACCACCTCATTCATTTTACTTTTCAATCTTTTGGAGTCACAAAGACTGAAAAGACCTTTGTTTTTTTCTCCAAGAAGCTGTAAATTGTAGCTTTAAAGTAGTTGCTGTCCAGTTATTTTCCGATTAAAAAAAAAAAACAAAAACATTTAGATTCATTGAATTGCTTATCTATACACTTAAATTACTTTTCCTGCCAAGACATTTTCACAATTTTCACTTATAGCTTTGCAATTTGGCCTTAATTTGGTGCTCCATTGCAAATCAGCTACTTCTTTTGCATAGTTTCCATGCAAGTTCTCTTTTACACAGGAAATTTTAACAATAGAATTTGGACAGATTCATCATACCATAATGCAAAGTACAGCTGAAACTAAATTGAAAGCATATGAGGGCTTAGCATAGTTAAAACATCTTTATTCTTATAACAAAGACTTCAAGTTTGATGGAGCAGCAGATGTATAGTGGAAGAAGAGCTAAGAGAATTTTAATGAGGAAAATGAGGAACACAGCATAGAGAATTAAACAGAAGTTTCCTGTTTTCTTGTGTACTCATATTTTGATGAGTATCAGAATCAATGCAAAATCCAAACTTTCCAGCAGAAAATGTCGATCCTGCTGTTTGGCTTTTTTGTCGGGTTTTTTTCTCTCTCTCCAGTTTGTTTCGGACAGTGTTGACAATAGTCTGTCTTTTTCTGAGCTGCCATGGTAGCTGCTGAATTTGGGGACAATGTTGATAGAAAGCAGCTTTTGCAATAGCCTCTTGAAGGACAAAGTTAAATTTGCCAAACCCACATTCCACTTGAAAACATAGGGTCAAACTGGCTGTTATTTCAGTCTGTTTTTATAGAAGTATTTTAGGACACACATGGAAATTGCATTAAGTCACAGGCATTTTGCTAAGATAAAAGAGTCACACAGCCCTGGGAATGAGGATCAGTGAGAGATGGCTCCCACCAGGCACACATTGCAGCACAAAGTGTTCAGCAGCTGCTTTTGGGAGTGGAGATGTGCTCAACATGAGTTACTCGCAAACATGAAGCAGGCAAGGAGGAGGAGAGGGGAATTCACCTTGGATTTTCCCTTCCACAATAAAGCAGAAGATATGGCTGGGAAGTGCTGCTGTTTCAGATGACCTGGAACAAAAAGGTGCAGAGCCCTAAGCTTTCCTCTGTGGGAAAAGAGGATGTCAAAAGCTCTATGTGGGATCACTGTCCTCCCACCCTTCCCTCTACCAGCTATGCTTTTATCTCTGTGTTCCAGCTGTTGTATCACACTGGAGGCCTTATCTTTCCATCAACCAGCTTGTTTCCCACTTCTTTGATCAACTCATTAACATGAGTTATTTGGTTGCAACATACTTGCTGTCCTCCCCATTGCATCTTTACTTGCTTTGATTTTCTGAGGAAGGAGGTGCAAAGACAGTTTTGGAAAGGGAAGTTTGGCCCAGGCAGCAGGGCTGTCCTGTTAGGGGGTGTCTCCTCTCCCCTTGTATGCAGGGAGGAGATGAAATGGAGCTGGACAGAAAATGTTGTGGCAGTTCTCATAAGGAAAGATAAAACCAGACAGATAGGAAGGGTCATATAGCCTGGAAGTAGGTAGATGTTATACCAGGAGAGAATCCTGGGGAGAAAATGGTCGGTGTATGTGCCAGGCACAGTGCCAGACATCTGCTGTTGTGACTTTCATTTTGGCAGCGTTGCATCTGTGCTTCCAGCTGCAGCAGGTGCATTTAAGCATATAACATGTTGTAAGTGTGCTGCTGAGTGGGTCATCTGGAATGAAAGAAATTGAAAGCATTGTCTCAAAGGTCACAAGTTCTTGTAAACAAATAGAGAAAATTCTAAGCAGAGAGTTGAATTAGCTCTTGGATTTTATTTCATAAAGAGTGACGGTCTGTGCATGCATATAGATGCTTTTACCTGCTGAAGAAGCGCAATGAGTATGAGAACAGCTGGGCAGAACACCCCGGTTTGTTGAGATTCAATGATTCAAGCACAGCAAAACTATGATTCTTTGCAGACTCTGAGAGACTGGCAATTAAATGCTGCACAAAAACCTGCCCAGCCACCCCAAGGAAAGTAACTCTGTTCTCCTTTTATGCCGCATTTGCGAATACTCTGAACACCCTGAGAGCCACGTGATGAATTCCAAGTGGGTGAGGTAAAGCATATGGCTCTGGGGTGAAATGGATTTGTCAGAGGTACTGGCTGTTGCCTCATCTGCTGGTTCTTTTTGCTCTAGACACAAAGTTTTCCTAGGATATTCAAAAAAATGAAAGTCAATCTTCTGCAAATATATTTTCTTGTCTTAAGAAGTGGAATTTCCTTCCAGGCCCTCTGCTGTACACTGGCTGCAGGCCCAGTACAAACAATATTACATAGCACTACAGGCTGCAGCCAGTGCCTGAAACTCGCTCAAAACTAGAACTTTATATCCATACGAAGAGAACATCTAGAGTGGGAGAAAATAGGGAGATGTTCTACAGAGGCAAAACATTTAAAGACAGAGAAGCCTTGAGGGATCACTGGTGCCTCAAAGCAAGGCTGTACCTGCAATTGGCCTGCAGACGACCTGGATGGAAAACCTTTCCTTTCTGTGGGCTGTCAGAAAGCCACACACATCTTCTGTTATTATATTCACACACTTTAAATGACTTGACTTAGTAGTAGTCTCTTGATTTACATAGGACGAGCACACTGTAGCACATTTTACATAGCATATTGTTAAAACTCTTTTGTAGAAGTCATTATTCATTTCTTTGTGCTGTCATCTCTTGATGTGGAACCAATGACCTGAATGCTGGGTGGCATGGAGTACTGCAGCCTTTTCATGTGTGTAGGGAAATAATTTCATTCAATCCTTTTAGAGCAAGTATCTAACTGGGAGGGAACATGATGAAGAAGAAAGAGGCCATCATGGAAAAATACAGAGATGAAACCATCTAGAAGCATGCCATATTAGCAAGATATAAAAAAGCTGAAAATATACTTGATCTATGGTATTTCTCTTCTGTCCGCAAGGTCCATCATTGTCTCTCTTTCCTCACTGATTCCTTTCTGGCCTTCTTCAACTAGCCTGTGAATCGTGCTATAATGCTGTTTGCTGCTGCTGAAAGAGTAGAGCTGGGAAGCATCTTCCCATGCCTGGAAAGCTGGCAGGGAAATGGGTTCTGGTTCCTTGTTTTCAAAAAAGCACTTCAGGTTTCGCTCGCTCAGCTTGGTGGCATACAGCTGGAAAATCTGCTCCAGTTGCTCCTTCTCCGTCCCCTCATACACTCTCCAGAACATCAGCTGGAGGTGGCTGACTTTTGACTGGCAGCTGGCACAGCAGGAGGTTAGCAGGGAGAGGAGAGCTGTGGTCACTATCACACACCAGCCTAAAATCTGAGAAGGCAAAACAAATCAGTTTCAGGTTACAAAGACCCAAGTGAAAATGCTACTTAAATCACAAATCTCTGACAGAATGGCCACACTTTGTTTACATTCGGTGCTCACATTGATGTTAATGGGACATCCATATGGGGCCTGAAGGGAAGAAAATGTCCATCAGCACAGAGGCTTCTCAAGAGTGCTCCTTTTGGTGTCTCTTTGGTAAAGGGTAAAGTGTTTTCTATCTCCTGAAAGCGTTGAATAAAACTACCCAACAAGAATTACTAACTTTGAAGAACTACAAAACCAAACAAGGCAAGTAACTTTTGTCCCAGGTCAATTAACCTTTTAAACTGTGACCACTGTTATATGTGTTGTTTCCTGACTTCTTTTTAATCTAAAAATACCTCCAACACAGCAACTACATTAATACATTTGCTGAAATATGCTTTTCCAGCATCACTCAACTTCTTTTTTCTGTAGCAGCTTCAGATTTTGACAAAATTCTGTCAAGAACGTTTTAAAAGAAAGAGCTACATCCAGAATGTCTTCCTCAGCAAGGGGAGAGGGTGGGAAAATGTGCTTGAAATTATTATTGTGGGGTGTTCTCTCCTAAGGAGAGCAGAGGTGCAAACACAATTTTTTCCTGCCTGTGCCACTGGCCTAACCAATAGTTTTACTCCTCTACTCCACCACAACATGTTTAAAAAAAAAAAAAAAGTAATACTTGTTTTCAAACAGTGGAAAAAGTCCCAGTGTGGGACACATACTCTAGGGTTCAGAGGCTCATATGAACTGGAACTGATTTCCCATGCTCTAACGGTGATGATACAGAGAGCTGCAACCTTTCTCGTGTGAACTCTTGCACTGATGCTAAAAAAAAATAACCACCAGTAAAAATCTTTATTTAGCTGATGGAATGTAGAAAGTTTCTTCAGGAAAGTCTGTGAAAGAGAGAAGCTTGACAAACAACTATTCTTGGGAACTGGTATGGAAGAATAGTTAAAACTTTCTTTTCTTTTTCCCAATCACTTTGTACTGACTAATGATTTATATGGGTATTTGAAAAATTGCTCTTTTTAGCAATTTTTCACTTTCTTGCAGCTTGGAAAATGAACTCATATTCTCATGCTAAAGCTGAATCACTGGTCTTCCACTATTTCTTATACATACAACTTAAAGCCCTTAAGGACTGTTTGGTATTTCCTTCTAAAACTAACAAAACAACTGCTTTGTCTGCAGTGCAGGCTTTGTCCTATTTGCATGAGGACTTGAAGATAAAAACAGCTTTTGGAGAGGAAATTGTTTCAGATGGACACAATTAGTGAAAAACCTTTCTGGCTCCACAGTGTTTACCCTTTTCTATAACCTTTTTTTATTTAGTCTCCACCGTTTTGATTTTTTGTCTCTGAATTTATTTGCGTTACACTGCAGAGAGCAAAACTGTATTGCAGCTAAATGTTGTAAAATGTAATATGATCTCAGCTTTGCATGGTCTGCTTGCTTTAATGTTTCTCACTTCCTCCAAGCAGGACAAAAACATGCTCATATTTGGCATCATGAAAATGAGGAACACAAACAGAAACACATTATATAAGCAGTCAAAAATATTTAACGAATCTTATTTTCCAGTATTTTTCTGCTGTTAGTGACCTAAGATTTCCCTACAGTTATCACAATGGTTTAAAATAGAAGAGTGTGGCATGAATTTTTTAATAGGACAGACCCCTTTAATGGGGTGACATCTGTTATTTCAGCCTCCTAAACAATCCAGTTGGGGATTTTTTTCCTCTTTAGAGCAATCTCCATTCAGGAAGAAAACTTGAGGTTTTCTGTTCTTATTGACCCTGCCACAAGTGGAGCCCCCTGGGAAATACGAAACAGCTCAAATGGAACCAAAGGATGGATTGATTGTGTTTTGCAAGGCTGCCAAAACATTGTTTACATGAAGCCAACAGTTTTAACATAACATCTGACATCAGGATCTCGCACAGATAAATCACAGCAGCAGTACAATCTGGATAATGCTCTTTGTTTATAATATTTCTTACCTGGGACTGTGCTTGAAGTGTTCGTTTCAGTTCGTCACTCTCTGAAAAGGGCATGGAGCTTTTGTCACAGGCTACCTTGTGCAGCTCTTCAAAGCACTTTTCCGATTTGCTCTGGCAGACTGCGTGTAGGTAGGCAGGATTTTTCAGGCCACTCATGGCACATTCATAAAAAGTCCCGTTGAGCAAAGCCACGGAAAGCCACATCACTGGGGCTACCAGAGCGTTTAAAGTGATTTGTCCAAAGACGTAAAAGAAATGGCAGACATTTCCTCTGGGGAATATTTTCCTGGGATTCACCCAGCAGCCTGTAAAGAGTTTCCAGGTCTTGCTGTTCAAGAAGTATCCAATAACTAGCAAAACAAGAGCTGGCAAGAAGAGAAATACCAAACCGTACCTGAAGTTTTCACTGCTGCAAGGGCATCTGAAAGCAACAAGAGAAAACACACGTTCACCTCCCATTGTCAGCAGCGCCATAAAACTGTAACCTATAGCGGTTTTCCGGTTCATAAAGAACTTCAGGATTGTTTGGAAAGCATCCATGTCTGATACTCACTACAGAGCTGAAAACCCAGCCGGTTTCCCCTTGCCGGCAGCGGGGCAGAGCTGTCCCGAGGAGGAGCAGCCCGCTGCTGCGGCGGCTGCCCACGCCCTGCCGAGATAACGCCGTGCGGTCACTGCCTGGAGAACGGCGCTGGCAGGGTCCCCGCCGAGGGCAGGGCAGATGTGGCACATTTACGGTAGCATTCACCGGTAGGGGAAAGAGAGCAAGCAGTGCTCTGTGCAACCAAATGAGTTTGCAGTCTTGGCGTTCTTGCTCTTGGTGGGCTGTTTGTTTTTTTAGTGACGGCAGATGGAGAGCAGAGTGAAAAAAACCCACACAGTCCGCCAGTTGCAGGGGATCTTGAGCTGTGATTATAAAAGTTGTTGGCGAGGTAGTGAATGACCTAATATAGATGCTAATGGTCCCGAGGGGATAGGACCTGATTGAAAGCAGACGAGTGATAACAGTAAAACCACTTTGTGTGGGGTTGTAAATGTAGGAACATCAAAGAAGAACAGCTCTCTGCTGTGTTTTCCTGGAGCATCACATAAGTCTAGATTTGCATTGCTGATCACAGAAGAGACAAATGTACCTTGGTTTCTAGCCTGTCTGGCTCTCACCCCTTTTTTCCCAGGGTAAAATTGGTCTAAGGGATGCTGCTTCCTAAAGTTTCACCTCTGGNATCGCGGGCAAGCCAGCAGGTTTACACACAACACATTCAAGTATCAGAGTTTTGTTCTTTTGCAGGTAGCTTTCAAGATGTACCTTGGGGTCACCCCTAGTGTGAGCTGCAGTAGTGCCACAGGGAATGAATTCTCCTTAATCCTGGACAAAAACCCACTAGTGGACTTTGTGGAGGAGCTGCCAGCAGAACGAGCATCACTTTGCTATTGTAACCTGCTCTGTGGGGTGATTCGAGGTGCCTTGGAAATGGTGAGGAATTGCACATCTCTTTTCTCCATTCTTTGTTAATTCCCAGAGCACAAGAAAACAAAATCACTTGTTGAGATAAAAGTAGGAAATACAGTATTGCATAACCTCTCAGGTTAAATGTGTATATCTGGATAAGAGGACAAGGCTGTTCCTGGATCCTGAGGTAGAGAAGCACATGGATTAGCTCACCTCCACGGTGTCCCTTCCTGGCTGTTCAGTCTGTTCAGTGGCTGATTTGGGTGCAAAAGCCAGATGGGGTCTGGAAGCCAGATAACACTTAAAGTGGAAAGACAGAGGGACATGTTGGGTTCCTCCACTGCTCCTGGAGCCTATCACACTTCCCTGCACAGCTGTAGCCAGTCATAGTCATCCCTGATTCTTTCCACATCCATCCAGATAAATCATATTCTCAGGTTACTGTGGTACCTGCTGAAAGAGAGAACAAAGTGTGGATAAGTATAATGTTAAAACCAAAGCATCAGGAGTGTATCAGATGGTAATCCAAATTTTGTTCCTAAATTTAAGGTTTTTACGAAGAAATAAATAAGGGGCAGAATTTGAAAAGTTCTGACCTATAGAGCTTCTTTGGGGAGATTACTTTTGGGCTGCTTCATGTTTCTGTCAATATCCAATTTTGCATATAGCTTATATTTCAAAGAAAAAATACTCAACCAGTGTTATGTATATACATCAGTCTCAGAATTATAGTATCTGACTAATTAACAAAAGTATTTTGTCATACGTCTTAGTACATGACTAGGAAATTCTGTGATCACTAAATTATTAAGTATGCAATTTAAGGTCTCAGAAGAAAGCAAAGCACTGGAATGAAGGGTAATGTGTTATAAACACAGTTATAAACTTCCTTTGTATTAGCTTAGTTGGGAAAGCTATTTCAAAACAATCTAGATATCTGTTTCCTATGAAACCTGAGAAAGGGGGTCCTCTTGTGGTGAGAGAGAAAAAGCTCAATATACCAGAGGAGGGTGGAAAACTGGGCATTTCTTTGCTTAACTGATCAGTCCTGATTCTTTCTAGGTTCACTTAGCAGCAGAAGTTACCTTCCTCCAGGACAGGCTGAAGGGAGATGCTGTGACAGAAATAGGAATTACATTCTTAAGGAAGCCTGAAGACAGAAAGCACAGAAAGAACAAATGAAAGAAATACTGGGGGAAAGCCTTGCTGCGGGATACTTTGTGCCTTTTGTTTCAGAAGAAGACACGCAGGGTAAAAATGGCTTTGCTGAGCCAGCAGCACCAGCCACCTGGTTGAAAGATGAAGACAGCTGGGCAGAAAAGAGGAGGGGCAGGGCAGGGGAGAGCAATGTGAATTGTCATGACACAGATATCATAAAAAAGATCAAAATCATCTGCTCTTCCTTCTCACATACCCAAGCTCTTGAGCTTAATAGCAGTTTTATCTCAGTATTTAGCATGTGCTAAATATTCATTTGTATACCAACTGTTTTCAGAGACCTTTTTCCATTTCGTTTGTCAGTAATGTTTCAAAGCATGGCTGCTAGAGGCACCTTTTTTCCCTGGCTGTGTGTGGTTATCTATGAAGAATTCATCTGCTGTGATTGCTGTATGCAGTGTCTCACTGACAGGTGCATGTTTTGATATGTAATGCTTTGCCATTCATTGTCCTCCACCCTGGACATCCTGCTGTCTTTGAAACCAGAGGGGGATGGGTCTTCACCGGTGGCAGGATCTGGTCGTGTTCCCTGCAGCTCTTCAGGCCCCACATGCAGTTTAGCTGGCACTCCTGTTCAGTCCTGTGCAGGCACCAGGCTGCAGCACTCTGACAACCGCAGCAATGCTTGTGTCGCTCCCAGCTACGGAGCCATAGCTCATGCCAGCCTTCTCTCCAAGAGCACTGATCTTGTGACCAAACTGAACAAAGCATGATGTATTTAATGTGTAGCCACTGTGGATCTGTACCTGCCTAAGGAAACATGAATAAAAATTCTGAGATTGCCGCACAACTGGTTTGGTGGTCGTGTTGTCTGCTCTTACCTGGCCTTCACCACCAGCTGTTGAACATCTTCCTCTTGGCAGTGAACTTGTTACCGCAGCATAACTGGGAAGTAGAGAAGGACCAGCCTCACAGAGACCCAAGTTACAGGAAAGGTTTAAAGTTGTTAGGTGTAATGCAGGATGTCTGGATATTTTGTCTGTTGGACAAAACCACAGGTCCTAGCACAGCACCCTACCCACAAAGCCAGCTACCCTCTTCTCACCAAAACGCTTGTTTTAAACTGAAATTCCAACAACTAAGTTCAGTGTAGTCCTGAGTTAACGCTGATTTTATAACTGTGATTTGTACCTTCTTCTCCTATTTTTCCCTGTTTACATCTGTCTGTTACATCTGAATCATGCTTAGTGGGGGCATCTCTTACCTTGACGACATCAGGATTCATTCTCATCAGACCTGTGCAGTCCTCATGATAATCTCTCTCCCTTTGTTTATCTTGATAGTGTAGTACATACCAGAGGAGGGTGGAAAACTGGTTAAGTAAGCAGTTTTGTAGGGAACAAAACCTTAAGTATTTGTTACCCAGCCGTGGTCTCAGCCCAACTGCTGTTACCTGTTACCAGTAAGAAGTGGCAACATGTACATTTTAGAACCAAGAACAAGTTTTCCTGCCTTTTTAAAGGTATTATTACTTTTTTAAATTAGAGATGAAAGGTGTTGTGGAATTTGTCTGATTTCACTGCCTGTGCAAGAGCCTGCAGTGGGGTTTTTGCTGGTTATGGCCAGCTGGTTGAGATGGACATGTGGCTGACCACAATAAAGGTTCTTTATTGCCACTGGCCATTTTTACTTTTTCCAGCATCACTAGACAAATTTTCTCCTTTTAAATTATTATTGTCTTGAAAGTGAATAATTATTCTGTCCTTATTTTCTTACAGAGTTACAGAACTGCTAGGGTTGGAAGGGACCTCTGAAGGTCATCTAGTCCAAGCCCCCTGACAGGGCAGGGTCACCTGGAACAGGTGACACAGGAACACATCCAGGTAGGTTTGGATTGTCTCCAGAGAAGGAGACTCCACGACCTCCCTGGGCAGCCTGTGCCAGTGCTCTGCCACCCGCCACATAAAGAAGTTCTTCTCATGTTGAGGTGAAACTTCTTGTGCTTTAGATTGTGGCCATTGCTCCTCCTCCAGTGGCTAGGCACCACTGAAAAGGGTCTGGCACGCTCCTCTTGGTACCCACCTTTGAGATGAATTAATGAGATCCTCTCTCAGTCCTCTCTTCTCTAGACTAAACAGGCCCAGCTCCCGCAGTCTCTCATCATAAGAGAGATGCTCCAGACCCATAATTATCATTGTGGTCCTTCTGCTGAGCCCTCTTCAGTAGCTCCTTGTCTTTCTTGCACTGAGGAGCCCAGAACTGGACACAGCACGCCAGAGGTGGCCTCGCCAGGGCTGAGTAGAGGGAGAGGACCACCTCCCTTGACCTGCTGGCCATGTTCTTTCCAGTGCACCACAGGACATCACTGGCTCTCCTGGCTGGAAGAGCACAGCAGGCTCATGGTCAACTTGTCACCCACCAAGACACCCAGGTCCTTCTCTACAGGGATGCTCTCCTAGAGGTCAGCCCCCAGCCTGTACTGTTACTCTATAATTGTCAATTTTCTCGGAAGGAGAAGAGCACTGAGCAAGTCAGTGACTGTGATGAATATTTTTTAACAATTCTTTTCTACATGCAGAATTAAATCTTGTTTTGCCTTTACGAGTGTGTTGGTTTTGCATGGCCTGGTTTTTGGTAGTTGGGGGGACCACAGAGATGGCTTCTGTGAGAAGCTGCTGGAAGCTTCCACCATGTCTGGAAGAGCCAATCCCTGATGGCTCTGAAGATGGACATGCTGCTGGCCAAGCCCAGGACAATGAGAGAGGTTGGTAATGCCTCTGTGATGACATATTTAAGAAGAAAATCAAAACAAAGTGGGGCATGCACAGTTTTTTCTAGCTAGAGAAGAGGAGGAGAGAACATGTGAGGGGAAAACATGGTGGCACCAAGGTCAGTGGAGAAGGAGGTGGATGAGGAGCTCCAGGCACCGGAGCCGAGGTTCCTCTGCAGGCCGTGGTGCAGCCCATGGTGAAGCAGCTGTGCCCCTGCAGCCCATGGGCCCACGGGGAATGCAGAGATCCACCCGCAGCCCGTGGGGGAGGTGCCCAG